>LKNJ01000032.1:155000-437121 GCA_002120245.1 Maccullochella peelii
GCAGCAAACAGATTTCAATGGCGAGTTTTCCTCAGTGTATTTAGCCATATTTTGAGAAAACAAAAAAATGCCGTTTTTTTCCAACGTTTGGATTGACTGGCACGCCATTTTGTGCAGACATTCTTGGTTCCCATATTGTGATGTATCCCAACAACTTTGGTGATACCCTGAATTTTCCTCTAGCGCCACCATGAGGTCGACATTTGTGCTTTTGATTGTCTAGAATTGTCTCGTTAACTACTCGGAGGATTGCCATGGAATTTGGCACAAACTTTTTTGTTCCCCTCAGGATGAATTGCGATAACCTTCATCTCATGCCATCATCATGTCAACATTTTAAATTTAGTTTATGACCAAATGCATGCAAAACTAATAACATTCCCATCAGCCTCAGCAGTACTTTGTGGTAATTGGAAAATGTTAGCATGCTAAAACACTAAACTAATATGGTGGACATAGTAAACACTATACCTGCTAACAGCAGCATGTTGGCATTTAGCACAAATCAACGTTGTGCCCAAGTACAGCCTTAGAGATGGCTGTAGACTCATATTCTCGCGAATGCCCACAATTAGGCAATACATGCCCACAATTAGGAAATCAAAAAATGTTTTGCACATTGTGTATGTTGTTCATTTGGCAACAAATAAAGTTAAAAATAAACCACATGTCCAGCAAGCAGAGTTTGAACACCTTGTAATTATACTCAGCTTGAGTTTATGTTCAGTTTTGTCCCACAACACACGCTGGCAGCAAAGACCATCAATGGTAAACTCAAAGCACGATACTCGACAAAACCATAAGTCAAGTCTTTACTGTTCCCGGTTTCCTTTACTTGTTATCAGTCTTCAACAAGGACACATTGCTCAGTATTTCACACACAACCTCCAAAATCATTGGCCTCCTTACCTCCAACCTCTCAGATCTTAACAGCAGAGCCATCACACAAATAGTCACTACAGCACACAACCCTCAACCCATTTCTCACATTACTCCCATGAAGAAGTACATTTTGGTAAGAGTCGCATTCCTTCTGCTAAAGCATCTTTAAACAATACCACGCTGATTACAGGGGCGCACTTACCTCAATTTGCTTGCGTTTATGTGTAGATGGATGTTTGTAGGTGTGTACTTTATGAATGTATCTACACTATGTTAAGTAAGTTCCATAGTTGGTATAATCATCTGTTTCTTATTGTACTCACCTTGTGCTGCCATTTCAGACGAGGGTGCATTTAGTTCCACATCAGCACGTCATCCTTCCTTGATGTCTATTCTTCAGTGAGCCCCCTGGTGATTAACTTGACATAAAAGTAGTGAGCCCTTTCTTGTCCTCTTCAAGGAAACCATGGCAAGCGATCAACTAAAGATGAAATCAACCAGCCCGCACAGCCAGTAAAAGGAAGAATCTTTCAGTCTGAGTAAGTGAAAGCATGGATTCCTGAAAGTGAACACAAAAAAGTGCTTTAAATGGACTGGTTTGTGTAGTTAGCAATGGCTAATTACTTGCTATGACCACAGTGGGAGTTGGTGCACCCTTTGCTATGGCTGCTTATGCCTGGCTGTGGGTCAGGCAGAGAAACACCACTTGTTGCCAAGGCTTTGGCTGTAGCTATGGCTACTGCTATGCCTATAGAATATGACTGTCTGGCTACTCTATACAATACATAAGACAACACTGGTCAGGAAGAATCAGCCAAAGCAACCATTACAATTAAGTGCACCTGCACAACCCCTGCATGCACTAATGTTACTTTCACTGTGTCACAGCTTTGGTAATCACAACAGCCACAGCAAAAGCAAAGTAAATCAAAAGTTACAACTGCAGCCATAGTCATAACTGAACTAACTGCACTAGCATCAGTAAAGACTAGCTAATCAAAACAGTACTAAAGTCCCTACATTGTTATCAAGCTAACTGCTTTATCTTCACACAGAATAAACCTAAAATACATTTAGGTTGACATAAGTGCTTAACTGTTATAAAGCTCTTCACTGATACTTGCAAACTGATATGAACTCAGCTAATCAGTGGCCAACCCACAGCCAGGCCTCAAGCCTCTACAAAGTGTGGTCCTGCTGTGGTCATAGCTAGTGGCTTTAGCTACTGTTGGAGTTTGGCCCTACTCCAAAAATGTCAGTAAAACATTAGAAAGCATAAGAAAACAATACAAATGTCTTTGTTTTGAGTACAACCCAGCCACAGTGCAGCATTCAAACATTTTAACTTTAAATGTTAAGTTTAAACATCAAGTTACATTTGTAGCCAGGGCTCCTTGCTATTGTTCACCTGAAGTATTCGGTGACTGTGACATCACAGCACAGTGAAGACATGCCGGGCTACACTTCAGATTAAGCAAGTAGGCACAGGCAGGGATTTGTTCGTTTCTTGTGTAAGAATTTACTGTATTAGGATGTGCAACAAAACAACAGAAAAGAAGACCAACAAACCGTAGCACCTGCACAACCACCCCTTATATACCCTGCAGGCACCTAACTGGGACTGGACCAAACCACCAGTGGGGGAGCTCACTAGATACATACACATAAACAGACAATTTAGCCAAACAGATTTACAATTTATACAATTGTGTTCAAATATAAAAAGTAATTACAGCAGACAAACATCTGTGTAACTGCTAGCTTCAGGAAAAAACATTTTGTAAAAACAAGACATATGTTCCCCCCGCTCCTCAAACATGGTAGAACCAGGAAGTGTAACTCGACGTGATCCTTTGCAGACCATTTTGCATAAAGACCAGAGAGCAAGAGAGAAACAAGGTAAGATAATAATTTGATATTTCAACATTATTAGCATTGGTTAGCTTACGGTCGAACTATAGACAGCCTGCATGCCTGCTTGTGGTTACTGGCCCAACTGCTCACCTTTGTTTCATACTTTGTGTAGGACTGACTTCCATGGCTGCCAAGAGCTGCAAAGACGAATCTTCCTATGTTCAATCACAAACAAGATTACACACATGGTTTGAAATGCAAGTGTAGCATTTGTCATGCTGCAAGCACTTTATAACCTTCAAGAAAAAAGGAAGTACATTTCTGCCCATGCTTGAGATAAAATCAAACAGTGCTCCATTGTGGTATGGCATTCAGCTTATCGGGGATAAAGGTATGTCATGTGGATTCCACAAGAACTTGACTGTAGGCCACATCCTAGACCAGGTGTTACCTGACAACCTCGCTCTTGCCCTTTATTTATATATATATATATATACACACACACACACACACACACACACACACACACACACACACACAGCCAGAGCTGGAGGAAGTGAATCATGTAACAGGAAGTGGCAGCAAGATGCAGGCGGTGTCTACAATAGAAGAAATGGGTACATTAACATAAAACTTGAAAAATAATAATGTCTCGCTCAGTATTATAGTACTATAAGTACATAGTATCAGTGAAGAACACTGGGGTTTTCATTAAAAGAAATCTTTGGAATCTGTATGCTGTTTGTGTATGTGCATTTGTGTGACTGGCTGTGTTGTGTGATTTCACCCTGTAACAATTTCTTCTGTTGTACACATGGTCTGTCTTGCAAATGAGATGTTGATCTCAATGAGATTACCTGATTAAATAAAGGCTATATATAAATTGGGGCTTCTTGGTGGTTTACTGACACACATACCATGTAATTGTAATCTCTGCTCTGATTCCAGAGTGGGACTTTTGTTGCATGGCTTCCCCCTCTCATGTTTCCTGTCTAATGGTATCAACAACGGTGGAAAGGCACAAAAAAGCTTTTAAAACTGTTATTTGAAAATGGGAAAAGTAAATGTGTGGCTGTCATGACTTGTATTAAAAATGGCATGCTAATTACATTTCTCTACCCTGCAGTGTATCCAAACATGACCGTGTATTTGCTTCTTGACCAAGAAAGAATGAGGTCTTTGACTACCCATGACTGACGGACCTCTGCACATATTTCCCACACTAGGCTGTGTACAGGTGTATACAGAACGGTGAGGTCACATTTTGTTGGGACCCAGTGATTCACATCAAAAATTTCATTAGAACACAATGGCAAATGTAAAGAATACCAATACCATTCATTTTTGGAGCTAATTTACATGCATGCAATACCATTATCATCCCTCCCAAAATAACTCAAAGGGCAGTTTTAAAATCAGCTATCACATCATGTTAATCAAAGCGAAAGGACAGCTAAAACTGCCCTCATCTATTAAATGAGCAATCACCACTGTTCTGCCAACCAATGAGGCTTCAGCAGAGAAGAGACTAAGGGGCCCTAAAGCACAAAGTTGACGGTCAGCCTTCGAGTACCATTTGGCCGTTGTTGAGTCTCTGTGGTTGACCGCTGGCCAGTGTGTCTGTTGGCCCTTTATAATGACTGAGCATGTTGATGCTGTTCAGCTATTTAGTGTGGATTCTGCTTAGTTTTGCTTCCAGCTTTTCTTTTCTTACACAACCAAAAACTAGGCTGCCAACACCAGGGCAAAATTTTACAGCACCAGGGATGGCAATGGCGGTCTGTCAGTCAGTCTGTCCACCACTTTGGTCCAGACTACAATATCTCAACACATTTTTATGGACTGCCATGACATTTGGTACAGATATCCATGGTGCCCAGATGATGTATCTTAATGACTTTGGTGATCCTCTGACTTTTCCTTTAGTGCCACCATGAGGTTGACATTTGTGGTTTTGAGTGAAACTATTGGATCGATTTCCATTAAATTTAATGCAGACATTATGACTAAACTTGAGGCTTCAGCACTTGAGTTACTCAAATTACATTTTCCAAATTTACAGTCTGTTTAGTACCAAACATTTGTGTGTTATACAATAATGCTCGCTTTCAATGGACATACAGGCATGTGAGTATTGTTTTAAGAGGGAACCTGTTCTTTAACTTCAGATTACTGTTGTCTGTCAATAGAGGCACATGGATTATTTGAACTATTTTAATGAAGGCTAATGCACACCAGCTAGACAATTAGGTTAACATTAGCAGGGCAAACCAACAAAAAAATAGAAAATAACTTTCCACACATACAAAGAAAATGCAGAAATACTGTTTAAGATGCATTAGAATATTGTTTTAGAGTCAGTAGAGCTGGTACTGCTGGTTTCTCTGTAATTCTTGAAAACAAGTTGCAGTACTTTTTGATGGTCTACCAGCAGTGTTAAACTTCTCCCTCTGAACCACATCAGTTGTTTCTTGAGGAGAGATTTCCTGTGGAAATCATAACATTTCTTACCTGTATAGATGTGGTGTTGTCCTTTGGATAATTTTTTTCATCTACAGTGAATTAATTAGAAATTGATGTCCAAGCAGTTTTTTCTTGAATTAAATAGCAAAAGTATGTTGTAACTGCCATTAAAGCAAAACAAATTAGTACTTATTGAAGTTTCTGTCTCTGTTTCCATCGTTTAGTCCATTTTTACTCTCATGTTTTCACCAAATAATGGGCTTTTTGTGATCTGCTCTAGCTTTTATGAGCACCCTCAGGCCAGAGCTGTGCTCACTACTCACTAATGAATCCCACTGTTCATATTTGTAATGTAATGTAATCTTGCAAACTTAAACATCAACATACCTACTGGCATTTAACAATGTTTCTTGGATTAGATATGGGACTTGAATGGAGAATGTGTGATTGCATTTTGTGTGCAAACTTAATAAATTGAATGCTTTCTTTGTTTGTCAGATCAAAGATAGCATTGTCCATTGTAGTGGCAATGTTAACACTGTTTTGTCTAAATATCTGCAAAAAACATGACAACTACTGCATTACATTCATTTGACAGACACTTTTATTCAAAGTGACATTTTTACCATACACATAGTATGTACAGTATATGCTAAAAAGTGGCTTGCACAATGACCCTTCAACATGGGGGCAGAGGAAGCAATTTGGATTTAACCACCAACCTTGCAAATAATGGCCAGTCAGTGGTCAACCAACTATGCTACAGCCACCCTAATATTACTAGAAGGTTGGTTAATATGAAAAAAAAAAAATATATATATATATATGTATATATGTTATCACGATAATGGAAGGCCCCCATCCAATATCAATAATATATCACAATGTCTCTTATTGCCTGTCAGGTAAGTTAGTTCATCTCATTGGGCTGCATGACATCAGTCAACTCTCAGCAGTAACTACATACAACTAAAATTACATACAATAAATGGTGTATTTTGGTATATTGCCCAACTCTAACTAAAAGTACTACTAATAGTAGTAGTAGTAGTAACAACTACAGCTACAACAACTACTACTACCATTACCACAACTAATCAGTGGAGGAAGAAGTACTCAGATCTCTTACTTAAGTAAAAGTATGAAATACCTCAGTGTAGAAATACTCTGTTACAAGTCATGCATTCAAACGTTTACTTAAGTAAAAGAACTAAAGTACTGGCATCAAAATACAACACAAATTACACATAGAATAAAAGTACTCATGCATAATGGGTCATTTAGAATAATGCATATTATATTATTGGACTATGGTTATTGATGCATTAATATATACATTACTTTAATGTTGCACCTGGTAATGGTAGAGCTTAATTTTCACTTTCTATACTGCTGGGTAGCTTGTGCATTTCACCAAGGGATCAATAATGTCTTATCTCATCTCAAAATTATAGTTAAGTAGCCTACAGTACTTGAGTAAATATAGGTCTACCTAGTTACTTTCCACCACTGCTAGTACTAATATTAGCCAGGCAAAGTGGTTCATGATAGCCTAGGCCTCAGAAGAAGAACAGAGTAACATTCAAAACAAAAAGTGGTCACGCTGACACTCTGCGGGAATTCAACGTTTTCTTTTGGGTGCTTTTTTTATACTACACACCTGTCTACCAGGTGTGCCTTAGAAAACTTAGCCTACAGCTTAGTTTAAACATTACAACATTTACATTTAGTGGGCCCCATCAGGCACAGACCAGATTCCCGTGAAGGCCCAGCGGCACTCATGTTCCCTGCTGTTCTTTTTAGTGGACACTCCCCCATCTTGGCTCACACACCCTCCGCGTAAAGACAGGAGGACTGCAGTCCTGCCACAGGCTGTTGAAACCGGACAGCTCATTTGCCAAGGTAAATACACCGCTGTATTTTAAAAACACTTGGGCTGTTATTCATTAACTTTCCAGGTACATTATTCGGTCACGCTTGCTTATACAAAGCCGGGGTGAACGTTAGCGAACGTTAACAAAGTTAGCAATGCTGTTAGTTACCGTGATGAACTTCAGGCTGCATTAGTGTTAGCATTACCAGCTAGCGGCTAGCTACCCATGGTTAGCTAGTGGTGCGATAATGCTAATGCTACTGGTTACTGTATTGATGCATTAAGTGGGCTAAGAAGTTATTTAGGAAACGTTAGTTGCAAATAGCGAAATGACAAACCGTCCATGTGAGGTAACAGGTTCCGTTAGGTTACCGCTGATTTCAGTTAACGTCGTTATGAAATGTGAGTTGCCTCAGAAAACATAGAGTGAAGTTAAGTTTGCTAATTTAAATTAGCAAGGGTACTTTAGTTCAGCCTGGTCACTGATAAAGTTTTAAAGACTGTTAAGTTAAATTAATCGAAACATTATGTGCAGCAGTCAGGAGTTTCTTCGAAGTTGTTTAGCGTCAGTATGTGGCAGTCTTAGCTAATGTATGTTGCGGTTTGAATGTATGAACTAGTTAGTTGTTACTCAATCAGATACAGGCGTCTAAAAATAATGCATTGCAATACAGCAGCCCTGCAATAAATTTTAATTAATGTAGTCCTAATCATGCTCAGTTTAGTTGCAACAGTTTTTGAGAGGATTAATCGTTATGTAATTTTCGATGCAGCTATTTGTGTTGCAGAAACACTTGACTTGCATAAAGACATTGTATGTTGTCGGTCATTGTTGCTTTATATATATACCTGTTTTTTCACCTAACTGCATGCACATAACAATTCTGTGTTTACTTTTTACTTGTCTTTTCTCAGCTTTGTTGTACTTGTGTTTAGCTCTTCCTGTAAACTGTTCTTGCAGCTGTGTGTAAGTACACAGAGAGCAATTTTAAACCGGATTTAAATTCCTTGTGTGTGTACACATACTTGGTCAATAAAGCCAATTCTGAAAGTTGAATCAACACCTTTCTAAAACAGTTTAATCAAAAACTGAACATTAAAACGTTCGTGAAGGCAGGATTTATTGCAGGAGTGTTGTACTACTGCATCTGTTGTTGCTCCATGTATGTAATACATTGCCAACTGAGTGTATACTCAAGCTCATCACTGTTGTCAACAGGTGGAGAGGTTATCTGTGAGAGAAATTCAGAGGAGGGCCCCAGTAACAGAACATCCTACACTCCCTCATTATCAACATGGGGGCTGTTATCTCACGGTGGAAGGTTTGTTTTCAAGCCTTTACTGATTATTTCTTTCTACTTTACGCTGCTGTAATACAAATTGCGTTATGCACATTAGTTGTAATCTTTTAACTTTAGATTTAATATGTTTTCAGTTTGGAAGCACATGTAGGACTTTTACACCATAGTTTAGGCACAAATAGTGCTCACATGCTTGGATAGATCTATATAAATGATCACAATTCAGATGTTTATGCTAATACCTCTCTTGGCATCACCATTCCTTGGTATATTGGCATGCACAATCTAACTATATTGTATCACCAACAACGGAAGAACACACACATGATTCATACTCAAAATGAGCAGAAGTGGAAAGATGAAACGGGAAGTTTCCAGATCCTTTCAAGAAGTTGCTTGGACAAAGAGAACTGTTGTGATAGCAAATGTCATCATTTATTCTCTCTGACTGGGATTTCAAAATGTTTGTCTTACAGGCTAAACCATCCACTGTGGAGATTTTGGAAGGAATCGATAAGGTATGCTTAAAAACATAGACATGTCAGAAGTGCTCTAAAATACTTTTTATTTTAAACGTACAGTTTAATTTAACAGGTTTTTCCTTTTTTATATTTACGTGGGGTGTGAGATAACATGCAGTACATTTATAGATGATACAGTACTTTGTGGTCCTTACTGAAGTAAAAAAAAAAAAAGAGGGAGAAAGTGCCTGCTGAGAAATTCAACAATGTTCTCTTTATTCTCTTGTGTCTTGTGTATATTTAAACAGAAGTTGAGTATTTATTTACAATAAATCCCTTGAGGTTTGGTGCGTCCAAGCATGCAGAAGGCGCCCACTGTCAGTCAAATGAGTGAAACACAAATGAAGCATTATCAGTAAAACTGACCAAAGGCATCTGTCAGTGTAATTATGCCCAATGATGTTTATAAATCCGACACAATCAAGAAACACCCACATGTTCTGTATAAACTCACTTCACACAGACTCGGTAAGATTGGGAATTTCCACTATTATTCACACTGTGGTACCACAGTCAGTGAGACATATCAAGGGAAGGCTACTAGTTAAATAGCTGATTTGTATATACAGTACTGAAAGGTAAACTACGGCTCGTTACAACTTGGGTTTTAGTTTTGCAGCTCTGGCCATCAGTTATATTGGTTATAACATTGTACTCACCAAAATAATTGAAGAGATCTGTGAACGCGGTGACATCGCTAAAAATAGGCCCAAAGGGACGACAAAAATAAGCAGTCAGAAAATAATGCAGGTGTTAAAAAAGCCGAAAGTTTTGCCAGATCATCTAAACCATTTAATTTGGAGGTAAAACTGAAAATGAGCGCAACAGTAATGTCGGTAATAATCCCCCATTTGATAGTTCACAAAGGATAAATTGGGTAATAATTTTACTGTTTGCCTTCGCTTCCTCTTCCAAATAAGTTTGGTCTACTTGGGGGTTTGTTTACAACCTGTCTGATCGTTTGACCGCTCGTCTTTGTTGCCCCGTCTTAGCTCTTTTTAGTTACGTCACACGTGGCAAAATAAAGAATAAGCTATGGATGTGTAGTTAGTCGATATCATGTATTTATTTCACTGGTGCTTAGTGACCACTCAAGCCAGTTTCTGATTATAGAAGCAATGCTGTGGAGGATATGTTGTATAAGCATGCATCTTTTGACCATAAGTAAACATGTGTTAATGGATGCTAAATCAGCTCCTCATTTGCTGATTGATAGGGATTTTGTGCTCTTCTACAGTTAAGCTAGTGTTAGGCTATTTTCAGTGCCTGTCCTTGGAGCAAGAGGCACTACAAATGTACTGAAGAGGTCAGGTGGCATTGAAGTTTTGCTGTGAAGAGTGTATCTATCTATTATGAAAGAATATTGTTATTTCATTTTATTTTTCATGTGCATGGTAACACCACACATATGCAAACGTATGCATGATATAGTGTAAGGCTGAATGTGAGGTCAGTTTATCTGGTGCTTAGAGTGACAGACACACATGTTACAGTTGAACCATAGCAACCAGAGTGGGTCCCATTCTGTCCGCCAGCTATTTTTGGACAGTGTAAACAGTACCTTAATGCAGTGGTGTAACCTTTCCATATTTAAAAAAAACCAAAAGATGAATGAGCCATTTGTTAATTGCAAAATGATGATGGGTGAAAACACTGGATTTACAGTATGAAATACCAAGCTGCAAGTTTGCACTTAAGAGAAGTAAAACTGTTAAAATATTCACAGTAAACTCATCCTAATGTACAATATCCTAAAGCAGCTACAAATTTGTATTTTCCCCAGAGGCTTGTACTACATCTAAATATTGAAATATTTAGGGGGAAATTATATGGGATGATGGCCCTGCCCTACTGGAAAAGCCTGTTAAGTTAACTTGAACATTAATGATCCAGACCTGAGAGCAAAAACAGGAACATGTCACCATAAAGACTTAGACTTACCTATTTTGTGTGTGGGTGCTGTCTCTTAATATAATGTATTCAAACCATGAAAATAAAAAATATATGAAAAAATTGCAAGATGTAACTTTGCTCATAATTTCCTTAGTCTCACTTGTTGACCCATGGAAAATCCCTTCTTGTTTACGTTGTTGAACATTTTTCAGAGTTTTTATCCTTCTGTCATGTTTGCCTACTGGAAAATGATCCATTTGTTCTAAAAAAAAAAAAAAAAAAGGTAGAGGAAGTTCTGGTTGGGCGATATAATTAAAATAAAAACTAATGTTCAAAGCAATGAACTTTGTTTAACTGTTCTGCATTACATGAGTTCTAAATATGTGTGAAACAATAATGCTTATAGCACTTGCATTGATTGCTGTTTGAATTTAAACAGTTGAATGTAACCACAGTCAGTGTCACACTAATAGGATCACATTTGTGTACTAATATGTAACGCTCATTTCATTCTTCCCCACAGGATATACAGACTCTTGAAGAATACAGTGAGAAGTATCAAAGGCAGTTGAAGATATGGGTCGGGCGACTGCTTCTGTATTCGTCTGTTCTCTACCTGATCACATGTATAGTTGTGTATTTCTGGTACCTGCCTGAACAGTTGATGGGATGGCTCATATTGTCTCTTCCCTTCCTAATATTTCCATTATTGTAAGTGTACAAGATGATTGATCACATTTTCTCTAAAATGTAATCTACAATTTAACCAATCAATCCTTTTTTTTGTTTCTTTTCCCTTTAGAGTTTGGTTACTGCGGAAAATGCTTATAATCATTTTTTCACGAAGAACTGAAAAAAATAGTAAGATGCTATTTATATTTAACTTATGCTAATGCTAATTTTTTGTGTTTAAACTGGTGTTGAATTTCAAACGTTTGTATTTCAGACGACAAATTAGAGGATCTTAAAGTACAAAAAAGGAAAATAGTAAGTGACATATATTATATATTTTGTATTGTTACACATATTGATGATTGACTTATTATTGACATATTTGGTCTATTGTTTTGCTTTGTTTTTTACTTGAAAGGCTTAAAGAACGTTGATACCTGCGACACTTTAGGTTAGAACAACCTAGCATTCTTGCTGGTTGTTTTATGTTTTATTATTTAGACTCGCCATGTCAGTCAGTATATGAGTAGTTGTATAATACAAAAATTGCATTATATCTTTTAAGTGCACCTGACAGAATTTCTTTCTAATGTCCCTGAAAAAAAGATTCAGAGATCTGCAAAGTGACATTTGAAAAAAAATTTCATGCATCTCTGGCTTGCACTGTGGTCGGATAAGTGAGAAATATATTCTGTAACTCATAATCTCTGTAGAACACATTGTAATTTTGATGTCTAGTGGTCTCCACTGAAGACTTGCACTTCTATCTGCAAGTTATGTGGTAAGCCTTGTAGTATTGCTCTTACTGATCCTCTCAGCATTTTGCAGCAAGATGCTTGCTAATCTAGGATCTGTACAGACAGCGTTTGATTGGTACAGTGACTTAACCCAGTAAACCACTCTGCTAATGTCACTTTAATTAATAGCATTTAGTGCAGGAGAGAAATAAATCTGAGAAATTGCTTGTCATCCTCTGTCAAGTCTAATAACTTTCAATAATTAGGGCTGATGGATTTTCACACTCTCCATCATCGAAGTAGTGAATGTAATTATTCTTCATATTATATGTAAACATTTAGAAATCTTTCGTAGTTATTTTAAATGAAGATGTACAATTTAGTGAAGTAACTTCCTGTTGCCCTTTCTCAGTCATGTTTACTTGTAATGTTATGGTAGGTGATTCTAAGATATTAGATATTAATTAGATGATCATCAAATAATTACTCATCAATAGAGCTGCTATTATAGGAATCATTCCTTTGTGCAATGTATTGAAAGAATGATGTAAGCATTTATCTTAAAATACCTTTTAATGTCTTGTTTTTTTTTCCAGCTTGAAGAAGTTATGGAAACTGAGACGTATAAAAATGCTAAAATGATTCTGGAGAGATTCGATCCTGATTCCAAGAAAACAACTGTGAGTTACTTTGTTTTTACTTCATAACATAACTGACTCTGTCTAATTGTGTTCCATATTAAACTGTTTTCTTGCTTTCGTTTCTCTTGTCATCTGTATAAAGGAGCTTGAAGGCACTCCGGTTGGACCTCAGTTGACTCCAAAACCAGGACAAGGTAGCAATGAGTTCTGAAGAAGAAGGCACTATTTCCATACTTTTCCTCTGGCATTTCTTACTATTGACTATTGTTAAACAACCTGCAATGTTTTCTGTGTTAGAGCTCCGCCAGCGCAATGTCATTCCAAAGACTCCCTCAGTGGTGGTGAATCCTGCAAGCGGAGCTGCTGCCCGCCCTCCTCTTGCCTCTGGGCCCACCTATCCTGGACGATCTTCCCACTCTGCTCCAGGTGGACCCCCAGAGAGGAGCCTGTCGGCTATAGCTGCTCAGCAGAGCTTGATGAGGAAGCCTGTGACCCCTGGAACACCTGTTCCAGGAGTCGGTGAGTTACCTGCACACAGGGGGACCCCGTCATAATGTGGTCGATTAAGGTGTGATTTACTCTTCCCTGGCTCTGTGTCCCCAGTTGCTCAAGGCTCTGTGGTGTGTGTTGTCAGCAAGGGTGGTATATGTTATACACTGGTTGTAATGGGTAATTATATGAATGTAGTGTTCAAATATCTTACTAAAAGCTCCAACCTTTTTTTCCAAGTGTATGATTGTGAGCTAAGATTAGAAATAGGCTTTAACTTTAGAATATTTACCTCAAGAATATGATGCTCGTGCCTTACATCTTTTGTTGCTTTTAAAGATTTAAAAAGTGAGCCAGTCAACATGATGGAAAAACTTTCCATAGAACAGTTGTTGTGTATGGAAGCATCTGTGGAGAGTAGTGGTGTTGAATATTCAATATAAATTATTTCTGGACTATGAACACTCAATAGAAGATGCAAATAAGTGCAAACAGTAAAGGAAATGAGTTCCTAGAGGAAGCTGCATGCTGTAATTGCCATGTGGAATGCCAACTGTGAGGTATGCACGAATCAGGATTACATTAACTATGATTAATTAGCCAGACCTGCGTTTGTTCTCTGGGCAATGGTGGTGGAATCTCACTAAATGTCTTTTAATGCTTGGTGAAATTGCCTTTGGCATTGGGAACACCTCACAAATGGTTTACATGACTTGATGTTATCACCTGCTTCTGTGGAAAATTGAAAGTGAAAAGCAATTTGATACAAAGAGTCACCACAGAGTTTCCATATGTTGGTAAATTAATAACCAGCAGGATACTGAGGCTCTGCCAAGTCTCTCAGAAATGACCAGTCATCTTCCTATGATTGCTCTTGATGTTAGATTATATTAATTACTACTCGCCAACACAGCAGGGATTCTGGACGTGCTTTGCAAGTGAGATCCAGTGTTAAGTCATTAAGAGAAAGGGGCAGGTTTTAGTCAAATTCATCATGGTTTGTGAAGTAAACTGTGAATCTCAGCCTCACCATTTCACTTAGTTTTAACTGTAAGCCGCCCCTGTTTATAGCAGACCGTAGACTGTGTCTAACCGGCATTGATGTTGTGCTTTAACAGGGATGCACCCCCCAGGCCCGCCCCTAGCCAGACCTGTGTTCCCAAGGGAAAGGGGTGCTATGGACAGAGTAATTGAGTATCTTGTTGGAGATGGCCCTCAGAACAGGTACACAACCTCTGCTTTTGAACAGAGACAATCTGTTTTCAGTAATACACTTTTTTATATATATATATATATATATATATATATATATATATATATATATATATNAAAAAAAAAAACACACACAGTTTCTCCCCTTGGAATATTTTTTTTGGACAAGTATATTTAATGTGTTAAGCAGATTCTTATCCAACTTAACCTAACCTAAAATTACGTAGTCAGATCTGGCTATGGAAATCAATGTTAAAATGCTGATGATCTCTCAAGATTAACAGTGAATTGCTAAAACTTGTGCACCCCTTGAGCTGCGAACAATGTCATTGTATGTATCAATAAAATCACCTTTTATGTAATCTAATGCCGGTCCATGTACTGTATGCCGTCTAAACTGGATTGTCTTTACTTCCTCACAGATACGCTCTCATATGTCAGCAGTGTGTGTCCCATAACGGCATGGCATTAAAAGAGGAATTTGAATATGTTGGTAAGACTTAGAGAAACACAGCACTCTTTTGTCAGTCTCCATCAAACACTGTGCCTTCATTTGCCCTCTAGCATTTGGCAGCGTAGTATATCATATGGCTCTTAAATGCCTCTGCCACTACCGACCCCTGTAAGCAAAAACGCACCAAGATTGAATATGCAAACCAGTGCTACACATCAATCTGAAGTGTTTATGCATCTGAGGCATTTTTTGTCATTGGTTCATATTCATGTATATTAATCTATGTCTGTTTGAGAATGTATTAGTGAGGTACTATAAACTATATGTATGTTTTATTTGTGTTGTTTCAGCCTTCCGATGTGCGTATTGTTTTTTCTTGAACCCTGCAAGAAAGATCAGGCCTCAGGCACCCCGACTACCCGAGGTCACTGGCGAACTGAAGATGTCATCTGAGGCACTCTCACCGGCGTCTGGTGCTGACGCAGATGATGACCAATCTGTTTTAGGTGACACTCAGTGTAATGGTTATGCAAGTAATCAAATGTTACCAATATTAGTACATTTAGAAATTTAAATTCTATTGTATACATATACAGTAGTGCCCATTTTTCTTCTTTTCCTCCTTTCTTTTTTGAGTCTTTTATACTGCATGCAAATCTAAACTGAAAAATGATCTCTAATTATCAGAGAAAACCAAGCTCGCTGATGTATCTGCTGAAACAGACACCCAAGAACCAGGCACACCAACAA
Organism: Maccullochella peelii; assembly: GCA_002120245.1. NCBI lineage: Eukaryota > Metazoa > Chordata > Actinopteri > Centrarchiformes > Percichthyidae > Maccullochella > Maccullochella peelii. Next base: position 170,743 of record LKNJ01000032.1, read on the forward strand.
CCACAGAGCCCAGTCCTGCGTCAGACAGCCAAAGCACCCCAGAGTCACAAGATCTGCCCTCTGAGAAATCTGACGGAGAGCAAGATCTGTCTGCCATGGAAGTGGAATAAAACAGTGAAGTGATTTCAGCACAAGTCAGGCTGGAACTTTATCTTTTCTTTGAAGAAATGTGATAACAGTTAACTTATAAGTAAATTTCTTGAGTTGGTTTAACACAGTAACTCCGCAGTTGATGTGATTTTCAACTTACAGTACAGAATGCACTTTCTTTTTGTGAATTGCTTTTTATAGTTCTAGCAATGAATTAAATATTAAATTGCATAGGACTAGCATTTGGTAGCAACCGCCAAACAAGCCACATTATCAGTATGATTACATATCCAGCCCATTTTCATAACATATTGAGAGCAATAAGGATTATGCTGAATTAATTTTTTTGTTTTAGTCTTTTTTGATGTTTTATTTGTTTTTGACTGAATTACTAACATTATTCTGTCTGGGTTTATTGAAAACTGCTCAAACAAAACAAGAAATATTGTGTGGGAAAAAAATTTTTTTTATTTATGAGCTATTATAAATATTTTTCTGTAATGCTGTGCCTTTCATGGCAGTGTTGGTTAGGGTACTCTGCAGCACGGTGGTTCTAACATGTTTACACAACCATGGTACCATAATAGGAATCCACATACATACAGTATGTATTTATTGCTAAAGGGGAGGAAAGGATATTTATGTCAGTACTGTGCACTTGCCCTAAGTGCCTCTTATATTTTAAGTCTCTGCTTGAGAGTATTGTCGATGAAACCTATTTACATATAGACAATCAAGTCATTTGACTGTTTACAGACAGTATGTGTTTGCTGAATGTCTGAATCCCTGTTCTGTATAAATACTAAATAAACTTTTGAGAACATCTGTGTACATCTGTGTTCAGGATCACAACACATTCATCTAGATAGATACATACTTTTTTTTAATATAGGTACATGCTGCAGAATTATTTGACTGATGTTGCTATGAAAACAATTGATTATTGTGGGATTTTAAAAGTGATTCTGCTTTAACATCAAAATATCAATAGGAGAAGTCAAACATCATTGCTATTTTAATATGTAAATAGCCATAATGACAACAGCTCCCATGTATTCCTGCTACCTATATTGTGTCGAGTATTTTAAATCCCTGCCCCATTTCTTCTCGGGCCAGCTTCTCACCAAGGAACATGTTTAAACAGTCTGTTTTCATTAGCAGGCCAATTTTATCTTGTGATCATTTTATTTTAGCTCATTGATCATTTCAGACAGCGTAAGATAATGGTGCTGACACCAAGTCCGACCAGTCTTGATTGCTTGACCCTCTTCATTTGCAACAAGAAAGTCATTGCGCCTACAAAGTTGCTCTGTGCCATCACATGACCCTTTTCCCCTGAAGATAGACCGTAAACTGTTGGTGAGGTCAACACCCCACATCTTCTATGGGTTTTGATAATGTATGTTTACAGAGACGTGACCTCCTGGGCCTTGTAATGCATCAATGTGACATCGACAGTAACGCCTGATTCCACCGCATGCTGTTTGAGGTTGACCTCTGACAAGAGCCAAACAGGGAAAAAAATGGGACATCAATAGGACAATGTTTGGATGTTTTCACACCATTGGGAGGTTGTCCAGTATAGAAAGCCTGTACATACGTGCATCATCATAAGTAATATATCTCAAAATATTTCTGTGCTATGTCGTTTGAAAATGTATGTTTGAGTAATATTTTTGATTCTACAGCACTGAATCATTTCTTGACAGTTTGCACTTCATAGTCAGTAGAATTATTATTTTTGTTTCAACTCAACATTCAATGTTTTTTTTTGTTTGACTTTTTTATCTATACGATGCATGAAGAAGAGATTGGAGGTTGAACAGAAACAGTTGCAAAAGTAAAAGCTTTGTCTTTTAAAGTAGTAGTTACTCTGGTACTAGCATTTGTGTGGTGAGATGATTTTTATCAGGTGGCAAACAGAAGGCCGATTTAGGCACAATCAATATTTGGGATGGCCCTTCAAATCTCCTTTTAGGATGTTTATACTGTAGTCATATCTGCACAAAATTGACCGTCATCTCAACCTACTACATGAACAATTCAAAGAAATACTGTTTACATAATGTGAAAACAAAAGATCACACTCAGGTTTTTGTGTCCAATTGTCCAAACACTCAAAGGATTACATCTGGATTGCTATCATGGAAACACTAATTGATTTTCAAGGATGACAAATGACATACAAAGCCCCAATGCCAAGGTAATTTTGGGCAAGCGATGAAAATTTACAGTGGGGCTGTCCCAAGGTTCATAGTTCTTTTCATACTCATTTCTCACATGTGCATTTGAGGCCCTTGACATAAATTTATACTGATCTTTTATTTATACCCAGAAAAAATGGCAGATAAGAAACATAAGTGTTCTTGATATTGTGTTTTGTCATATCTTGCAGCCAAAGATTGAAATCCTGCGAAACAATTTTCTGAAGAAATGAAAGAGCGTGCCCTTCTGAACCCTGGAGGAAAATAACCCCACGGTGCGAGGCAGAATATGAAACAGAGGCACAGAATAAGTAAAATAGACAAGTGCACCAGGCTTGTCACTTTTCCATTTGCTGCCCCCCGAGTGTGAGCACTTCAAAATTCTCCTCATCTCGGCGAAGGCCTTCATCGTTATGCTCTATCAACTGTACTGAATACGAAAAAAGTACCATATCAGACAAAGGTAATAAGGAAGGGAGTTTTAAAGATTTACCATGTTTCTGTCAATCATGAAGTAGGATGCAACAAGAAGAACAACAAAGTCATAAATATACAGCACAAGCCATCGTGCACTGGAGACGATGTGGAAAATTCTGAGATGAGTGTCACAGAAGCAGTTAACATGGTTGTGATATCAGACATCACCATTGGCTCTTGACAACAGCATCATTACACAGTAATAAGAGCACAATCTCCTTCAGAGAAGCATTAAAATCAAATTAGATTATACAAGAGCTTGGCTTGATGAGCAGCGAGGGGTGATGGTTCCTGAGCTGTGGATCCCTGGTTATTGCTGTAGCTCTTCAGCTGCTTGGGCTTGAATTGCCACTTGACAAAGTTGAGTAGCTTCTCACAAAAGGTCATCAGCTTCCAAGAAATTAGTTTTTAAAATTCAAGTCATTTGAAACCTACACACCCAGATGGATGGGTTTCCATTTTTTTCCACCCCATGTTCTATCTGTCAAATCACGAATGCACGCCGCTGAATACATGATGCCGGCAATAAACCACCGTGCTGTAGTTTATACCAGAGTGACATTCAGGGATCAGAGAGCATTGTCATTCTCTGTCCTATCTTGAACTCATTACACCACTGAGCGATGACATCTGTTTGAGCATTCATATAGTTTGACAATTATTACTGCAAACAATCCCCTGTTGTACCTTAATGAAATACTAAACTAGAAGAGGACACGTTTAGAAAGACAACATATGCATGAAAATATCTATTTCATCATAGCGTTAAAAAACTGCCTAACATAAGACTGAGGTGCTAACATTTACTGATTTACCTTCCAACATAGCAATAGAATCTATTTTAGCTGTTTGTACTTTTAATGTTCCTGTGCATACATCATTTTTGCCCTTGACAATTGATATATTGATTAATTTTATGTAGTGTTAGGATAGAACATGCCCTCGGAATCAATAACATAAAAACAAGGTTAACCTAAATTTACAAGTCCTGTCATATGCAGGATAATAATTCAATTATAGAGTAGAATCAAAGTACAAGAATGACTTTATTCTCTTTGTTTTCTTGCTGTTTTTGCTAACATATTACATAGTTCTGTGAGGGGAATGCTCAAGAAACCACCAAAAACAGAATAGGGAGAAAAAATGGAAGGCCGTGACAACACACCCCTGCCACTACCTCATGTGGAAATCATACAAAGCATCCTGCAGGCAGCAGGTTCATTTTATAGCTTCATCTATTACCACACTGTCATTGTTAATTGTCTTCTTTTTACCTCTGCAGGATTCTCCAAATTGGTCCTATCGAATGTGACAGGAGGAAGAGCATTAAGCATCTGACAAGATGATATCTAAGTTCAATTTCCTACTCCTCACCTGATTTATACCTGCAGCAGATCATTTTCTTTTCTGTCATAAAGACCTCTATAAATCAGTGGTGCTTATGGAAGCACTACAGAACAGGGTCTCTGGATTTGTATCCCCTGTGTTTGCTATTAGGAAGCCATTACAGCCACATTTTCCTCCTTCAAACAAAAATGATCAAATCTAATACTGGCAAGATTAGAGAGATAAAGAGAGAAAGCGCTGGCAGAGCTGTTCAACACAGTCCCCTATCTAAACAATATGCTCTAAACTCAATAAAAACAGGGCTTTTTGCTGGTGACACCATTATCCATCTGTTTGGACAAAATTGCTGTATCATGGTATAAATCTGCGATACAAGTGACATATCCTCTAAAATAAAAGGGAACATTAACTGCTCTATCTTCTAGAGGCCATGGGACTAGCTGGCTATAAGCTCAGTCAAGTGTGATGGCAGTTATACTGTGTTTTACTAGACTGCAGACAATTATACTTTGCTCCTCTCCCCTAAGAAGACAAACTGCCATGGCTTCAGCTGAAATGATTTCAAATAGATTTTCCAAAATGTCTGTCGCCAGATTGCTTCCATACATTATTTCACTTAAATGGATAGAAAAAAAGAGGGAGCAAATCCACAAATCAATCACAACAGCCCACTTTACCAGATGGAAAGACGAGAACTTTCAGTCTGTGTGCGTGTGTGTGTGTGTGTGTGTGTGTGTGTGTGTGTTGAAGACCTGCAGAGAAGGACAGTTACAGGATGTGCACAGTCCTGTCTCTGCTATGTGTCTCACTCATCTTGAAGGATGACATAGAGTATCTACGTTCAGTGGTGAGCTGGCAGTGCTGTAAAAATGACATAATGTGTAATGAACTGACCTGCTGACTTCTGGCTAGTTCAGCAACAAGTTCATTCAACCAATCATGTGTAATCCATTAAGAAGAAAGGGAAATACAATTATTTCACATGACAGGCAGCACACACTGCTCTGATAAACGGTAGTCTGTAAAAATACGCAATCTGTATCCAGAGTTGAATAGTATTGCTGAAAATGTTGCATTCTAATATTGTTTTGTAACACAGAAATGTGCACAAGATAAGATAAGATAAAATAAGACTTGAAATAAATCTTTTTATTTCCCCAACAAATTCAAGTATGGCAGGTGTAAATACGACTGGGCTAAAAGGCTTTAAAATATTCTATAATGCTTGTTAGGCTTATCTGAATCTGTTGCACATTCCTTGACCAATGTATAACATATAACAACATCTACCTCAACATCTAATTAAACTTAGACTTATTTTACATTTATTTAACTATTCCTCTACAGTGCTGCATCTACGTAGATGCAAACGTTGCAACATTTACTGTCAGCCAATAGGAACGCTGGATTTCAGCCAGATATACATCCAATCAGGGCACGACTTTCTCCGCAAATGCCAGATAGTGCTAACGCTATCTCAACAACAGTTAGCTAATAGATATTTAATCAAGCTAACACCACAGTGGAAGTAAAAACACTGACACTGAAATGACATTTCATTTGGAGGAAAGCAAACGTGTTTTTAAATTAGCTCGCGAGAAATTGCTAAGGCTACCTAGCTAGCTCAACAGGTGACGCAGCTGGAGAGATGCTGCATTGCTTTTCACCTGGAAACAACTTAAATGGTAACCTAAGTGAATTTAAGTGAAATTAACTTAAGCTGTACTTACCGTGGGTGAAATTTTTGTTTTACTTTACATTTGACCCTTTCTAAGTATATGAGCAGGCAGTGTGCAGCCACAGCACTGTGCCAGAGGACCAACTACAGTTCTGAGGCCAGTACCTTCCTCTATGGCAATGGCAGAAGTAAGTAAACAAGTTTTTCCCAAAGCAGTTGTGTGTTTGTTGCTATGGGTTTATGCTGTATATGCAGAAGTTTCCTAACTTGTGTTGCCTGTGGTCCTGTAAACAATGCACATGCAGAGCTTGACTGAATATATGGTTCCGATAGATATTAGCACTGCTTAAAAAAAATGCAGCCCCTCATTCATTGCAATATTGATGCAGCAGATGTGCCGAAGCAACACAAGGCATTGTCATCCGGCAAGGTGCTCCCAAAAGATTACTATGTAAAGTGAACAGTGTATTTTTTTTTAAGTTTATCATGAGTATCGTTGAGATCAAGGATAAAAAGGATGCTTTTATGGTGACTTTCCAGAGTTGTCTAATCCTATTATTAAATTTATAAACTGTGTACTGTTTTGGTGTCTGATTAACCTTCAATCTCACCTACTTCAATGGGATTTCCTGGATTTTATCTTCTTACCGTACTGTTCTTACATACATGAAGCAACACAGCCAAAACATTTTTAATGCAGTGCTGAGATCAGTCTGAATGCTCGCTAAAATTGCCTGGCCTGAAGAGAAGAAGAAGTGCCTGATGGGTTGAGTTAAATAAGAGTAGCCTACACATTTGTCCTAGCACCCAACTGTTCCCTGAGTACTGCTGCGTATAGAGCGAGTCCCCTCAATACCAAACATGCTTGGTATTTGCGTCACTGATTGTGTCACTCTATACAACACAATTTTAACAGTGTACAGCAGATTAACTCTAATCCTGCCTACTAATGTGAGTGTTGCTGCTAGTTTTATCTGTGTTAGCAAACATTAAGAACGAAATGAGGACCAAATAAAGTAAAGTCAATTTTGGTTTGTTAATTTCTGCTGTTTTGCTTGTGCACTCACTCTTGTGCGTTTCATTCAGTTCCCAATTCAATTCAAATACTTTGTCTGTCCCCTGGGTGGCAATTTGAGGCAAGCTGGTTCGCAAACATAAAAACAAGACCAAACGATTCACTCACACACACAAAATATATTCATGTAACGATAAAAGTATAATAAAAGCAAAGACAAAAGAGTCAAAAACCAGTGGCCAACCCACAGCTGACATACAGACACATGTCAAGTGCAAGTCAACTGAACCTCCCTTTTACCTTGACTGTTCACAAGTCTAATGGCATCTGGAATAAAAAATTTACTTCTATTTGTTTTACATACAGGCAATATAAGATGCATTCCTCATTTTTCATTTTGAGAGATCGTGCTTGAGCCAAAACATACATGATTTGTTTGGAATACACCGTGTCTTTAACTTATCTTACAGTGTGTTCTATTCTGGTGTGAAGAGAACAATTGACAATTGCAAGGGGGCTGCGGTTTCTGACATAAAGGGACATTTGGCTTAGTTTGCATTGACTGCAAATTGTGCCATTATACCTTTACTCACAGTGGACACATTAGCAGCATAGTGATAGGAAGGCCTCTGGTTTAATGCCGGTAAACTAGCGGGTAACTAGCGGCGTGTGTTCACTCTGGTCTTACTGGAATCTCCCGTTTGGGCTGGTCCACACTGCCACACTCAGTGTGGAAATCCTGATGCGGGTGTGTTATAAATATCAGGCTTCCTCTTCACTGTTATATGCAGAGCCTCCGGATAGCTTGCACATACTGACAGTCCCTTATTAATATCCCCTCTTAATATTATACTGAATATTCACTGAACGAGTCATTGTTAGTGTACAGCAGAATCTATAGTTAATATACGACGTCATGTAGCATGCTAAAGTAATTTGTGGTTCCACAATGCAATGCATGGCAGAAATAAAGAAACTCTTCACAGCAGGGAAATTAGGCAAAAATAGTAGATGTGACATGATTGTTCTGGAGACTGTTCACAAAATTCATGACATGATTCAACTCAGTTTTATTGACATCCATGGTTGCACACATATTGTTTCATGTTAGTACAAAGAATGTGTAAATAAATTGAATGAAACAATGAAAAAAATTCCCAAAGGACATGTTGCCAATTCAGTTTGTGTGTGTCTGGTCTATACAAAACTGAAAGAGTAATTATAGGTTTTGAATAAAGCAATGTTCCCACAGAACAGAGGCACGCCCAAAATGCACACACTAAATTGTCTTATGTCTGAATAGAAACTGGTCAAACGGGCATATGTCTCAATCTCAATGATGTGCCATATAACACATGGGCACGTGCCATGTTTTCTCAACAAGTAACTTTATACTTAATCCAAAGACTTGCACAAATCCTGTATTGTCTTTCAACCCATAAGGAAGCAGTCGCACACATTAAGACACTGCTGCAATTCAGCATTATAGTCATGCACATTTATTACGTTTACTCTGGATGGCTCAAACAGCCATGCATGACTCAATCCATCTCTGTTTTGTGCAGATGGAGTTGTGTGTGAGATGAATATATGCAAAAAACTGCCACAAATGTGCAAAAACAAATTGTGCTGAATTGAAACAACAGATAGATTAAAGAGCTGCTTCGCTGATTTCCATTTCCTAAATGAAAGAATTACAGCCTCTCATGGTTCTTTATCATCATTTTGACTTTCTCTGTGTCTCTTCCATAATGGGTCTATTTTATTGTAAAGTCTGGATGAAGATGTACAATAATCTACCTTCATTTTGACCAATCTGTGTTTGACCCATGGTTATTGCAAAGATAGTATAATGGAAATGAACTTGAATGAAGAATTAGGTTAACACAGCACTATTGCAGATTGAAGATTCAAGCCTGTGCCTCTACATAATGTATATACTGTATATAAATTAGGCAAAATTGCAGTGATGGAGAAAATGTCAAATGCTTTTGTTTATGGGATTTATATGGCAGCGAGAAATGTGATAATATGCATTAAAAATATCACCAAAAGAGTCATCAATAACTTCCAAATGCCAGTACACAGGGTTTAGTTTTATACACTCCACAGAAAAAGAAACATATACTTGCTTCCATAACTGAATTAACTTTAGCGTATATTGTAATTATACTTTTTGTTTCTTAAACAAAGGTGGTCTTTTGCCATCAGATGACCCTCTGTAAAACCCTCCTGAAAGAGGTCAGGTCAGCAGAATCAGGGCTGACTTTTGAATATCTTCTTACGAGCTACAGCATCTCTACAGACATGCTCTATGTAGTTATCTCTTTCTACCAGTGTTTCTGTGTCTTCTGCTGTCATCTCCTTTTGTTTGTGGGACCCTGTTTTGAAACACTGCTAAAAACTCGAACCGTTAACACAGAAATCTTGAGAAGTCTCAGAAATGATGAATCAGTGATAGATTTAACTACAGCAAAACATCACATCACAACAATTTGACATTTTGTGAGTGTGGAATGACATAGTTGTAAGTGCAGTGATATATATTGAGGTATTAAGCAAGCAAAACTGTTATTTACTTTTAATTATTTTAATTATTTAACACACAAACTTTTATTTTTAAGCAAGCCTTAAGCAGCTGTCATTGATCTTGGAAAAATCTGTGTTGATTAACAAAACACAAACCTCAGCTTTAGATTTCTGAACTCACAATTTATCAAGATTTTATACTTGACTTCCAAATACTTAAACACTTGAAACTGCAACATAAAGACTATTGCATCAGTTCTTGTAATGCACTAATAATAATAAATGTATAGTATTTACATAAAATATAATAGGTATGATCTAAATCATCTCTGCGCTTTCCTTCATCTTGATGGAAACAAATGATAACTTTGTAAATGTTTACAGGCTGGTTGTGATTCACATTTAGATTAGGTCTGGTGCACTAAAGATGAGCAAAAACTAAAAAGTTGCATAAGTACTGGTCAAACTGAGCAATTTAAACTAGTGAATAGCTAAACGTTTGAGCAATACTTGTTAATGATCAACAAGTAATTACAACATCATAAAAATACATACCATAAGGTAGGTTTATATGTACAGTAGGTTTAACTACATATTCATTAAGTGAGGCAGCACCGAGCTTTGTTGATTTATGAGTCAATGCAATTTCTACACAAATTTGTATAGTGTATGAGTCTTAATTGACATTAAATTCATCGTTAAGCTATAGGATTGTAGCTGTATGATAGGACTGCAACTCTGAGCATGTATAACAGAAGCCACCCTTTGCACTTTTTTAATCTACAAGGAGAAATTTCTTCAGAAACCATAGAAATGGCAAGAGTGATTGTGCCCTTGATATTTTAAAGTGTGATGTTCACCATAAAAAAAAGTCTAAGAGTCTGTACATTATAGAGTGTTTATAGAGTATCTGCACTCTGGGCCCTCTCGCAGTCTGACAAAAATCAAAAAACATAAACCAAACATCTGTGAGGATAGAGGGTGGAAGCACAGAGCGCAGAAGATGGCAGTTCAGAACAGCATTTAACAAAATTTAAATACAGTTTTTTAGTGTTTATTACATCGCCAACAGTATGACAGCCCCCAGACAACATTCATGAAAGTAATTATCTCAATAAAGCCTAGGTACAAAAACAATCCAGTGCCTCTTCTTTGTGGACATTAGCCTGTTGGCAATGCTGTGCTGAGACTGTGCGCCAGATAGTCCTTTACAGGGATATTCCCTGTTGCCAACCATAATTAATTGCTTTACAGTCTTCGAGGCCATAATGCTCATCAGTTATTAATTAGAAATTCATTTCACTGAATAAATAATGCTCATGATTGATGATGAAACTTGTAATTAGGTTCTTGGAGTAATGCACAGGGGAGAAAGCCTTTACACTTGAATCCAGGCTATTAAATACTGCTCATTTAAGGGACCGCTATACCTCTTGTCATAAACCCGGTCTGCCACGGTAGCATCTGGATTCAGGGAGCAGGGACATGAGTTGTTATTCACATAGGTTATGTTAGGCTACCTGCCCCAACAGCAACTCATGATCTTTTATGCTACTGAGCTCTTTTGTTCTAGAAAACTCAACCATTCATTCCCAAAGCGTCAGGTTAGTGCAGCGATAACCTGTTATCAATTTTAAAACAGCAGCCTACGCTGTTTTCACCAAAGGCAAAGCAGATCAAGTTATTACTAATGTGTGGCCTTTCAAACGTATGGCGTGGTTGCTATGTTACAAAAATCTCATGGGTCCTTCCAGGCATCATATAGCCTACAGTCTTTTTAAATGACGAGAGAGAACTGTGAAAACTCAAGCCATCTATGGCTCACTATTGATTTTACACAGAAGACCCAACCATTGTTGATAGCCTTTTTGATATATTTTCTTGCAACCACCAGTCCCTTTGGAGTTTTGTGGAAAATAAACCAGTCAATATACACCTATTAGGATTTCTTGATCTGAGCCCATAAACCTATGGTGTACAGTGTTTCAGATGCTCATTGCATCATAATAGCAGAGAGACCAAAAGCTATTACTTTTGGAGGATGAACGATCAACAATTTAATGGCTTTCTGTAATATTCTACTATTTGGCCAATTAACATGATTGACCAGCAATAGAGAGGAAGGTGCACCATGATGCCCCTCAACAAAAAAAAAAAACACAACAAAAAAAACAGCAGCTGATGATGTTGTAGCCTCATCAAGCAAGGATACTATTGTGGGTCCTTTTCGCCTGTCATCACGGGTGGGAGTGAGCAATGGCAACCCCCTACTCCTCCTCCCTTTTGCTAACCAGTATCTGCCCTATTAGCAATTTATAATGGAGATCAAGAAGTAGTCAGTGGAGAATGAAGACAACTGTCTGCACCCATTCCTAATTGGCTTTATGTTCTCTTTCTGATAAATGGCTCTCAACTACTATAGAGTCCCATGGATTTTATTGCCCTAATAGGACTCAGTAACTGGATTTACTAACAGATAGCGGGTCAAAAAGGACATAGAGAGCAAAAATGTTAATTAATATCAATAATGGCCAATTATTAGTTTGACAGAGGGATCCAAGCTAGCTGTGTGCTCTAATGACTCTAAGCTAACTTGAAGAGAAACACTGGTGAATTAGCATAACTGTGTATGCGCACTCCATGGAGGTGCCCAGCAAACATCTGTTATGTTAGAAATTCAAATAGAATTCCTATTAGTAACCCTGGCTGTGGTTGCATAATCAGTCATTCTTCTCTGGCCATTTTTGAGGCACTAACAATGCCCCTGTGACTGGTGGAACTCCTCCCTTTGGGCTTTCCAATCAAATTTGGCCCCATGTGGACCAAGTCCTAACAACAGACGAGGCAATGTGGACTTCTAAGGGGAGCTTTGTGCTCTGACAGGAGCTCAATCTATCCACCCATGACACATGACGAAATGAAGAAAGGAAAACTGTTTTTTGAATACAGCAGATACGAGTTAAGGAATTAATGTTGAAATATAGCTTCCTGACCTGCTGGGATACAGCTACTTATTTTCCTGCACCTTTGTGTGTTTTTACCCACATGCAAAGTGTATTTGAAGGCATTTTGTGCCCATTTTGAAGCAATTGTTTGCAAGTTGTATTTATGCCATGACTTCTACTTCAATACTGAATGAATACATAGTATGAAAGAAGATGGTAAACAGGGGTTTATTAATTCCTACTGAGGTCATCTGAAGACAGCAGCTTCTGTAGGATATTGAAAACAGAAAATATTCTGCTAAGGAATTGATTTTCTATTTGGAGCAAGTAATGTTAGCTCTCTGTACCTTCTGGGAATTACTGCATACCACTGTATGGATGCTAGCGGACAGCTCGCGTTTGTTGTTGAAGGAGCACTATCTTTGTAATCAATGGCTGCTGTTATATAGAATAAATTCACTCAAAGACAAAAATCATCAACATCCAAGATCCATCCTTGATATTTGTATGCAATGACATAAAATCCCACTGACACGGGTGTGCAGGAAAATGATGGGATAACGAGGGCTGGACATTTTCATGGGCTTTATTCTTCAGTCTGCAACCTCAACAATATAATTCAATAGCATTGTTAACTTTGTGTACATGATTAACACATCTGAAACATATTTTGAATGTTATATTCCGGGAATTACAGTGTGCACACTGTTTAATGCAACATATATACACATATGTACACATACATATCACAATAAATAGTAATTCATTAAAAACACCATGACTAGTTGTAGACTAAGATTTGTTGTTTTCTAGTGACTTTAGTGCAAGACAATTCAATAACTTGCTTTACCTGCTGTGCTTTTTAGTTTGTCTGCCTCTCATTAATATGCTCCTATATGTGCTGTGGCAGCTGCATGTGTAAGAAAAACTAATAATTTCATGTGTAAATACGTCCTGTATATTGCAGGGATATTTCCATCTAACCTTAAATCCCCAGCCTGCCTGACGAGGGTCGGAAACTATATATTGTGCTCAGTTTAATGTCACTGCATTAATTCTTAAAGTAATATTACCCCTTGCTGTCTGCGGAATAATGTGAGACTGCTGTCATGACTTACAACTCGGTCTGACCTTCTCTGTTATAATCTGAGCATGTAATTCCCTCTAGTGTAATGTCATGTTTGATCAGAGGAGCTACTAGTGTCCTGATCTCAGCAGTGCACAGCAGGAGGTGTGGCGAGTCAAATGGACAACCAGAGGTTCCTCTTAAGGGCAAAATTGACGCTGTCTGCATATTCTTTCCTCACGGTGGTTAGCTTTGTGGGATGATTTCATATTTTAGACTCTGGAGTGTCAACAGTGTACCATGCGTATTTGTGTATTTAAAATACAATAAGTGTCATGATGATGACTGATCCTTTAATTTAGTGATTTACATGAAATCAGAATTTAAGTTAGTGTTTGGAGGAAAAAATGAGCAAACTCCCCTAAAATCAGGTGCCATATTTTTCTGAGCATTTAGTTTATTTATTTATTCATTTATTTATTTGGTTGTAGACTTTTTGCTTTGTGTTTTTTTTTTTCATATGTGAATTAATAACAGGGTCCTGAATTAATATCTGTTTGTTAATAAAAAAACAACATATGTTTGGTGCACAGTGCTGCATCCAACAGATTTGGGTACAGTATACATGACTGGGCGACTCCATGGTTGTATATATGAAATAGCTTCAGCTTTACGCTCCTCTCCATTCCACGGCCTCCGGTGTATAAATTTAGTTGATGGATTTCGTTTCTCTTTCTTAATTCATTGCAGTCGGATTCCTCTTTGATGCAGTTCTGTTGTCCCCCAAACAATTGAAGTGGAGACAATGGAGGCATAATGATAGATCCGTGTACCCACCATCTGTAAGAGCAGCTGCTCCCTTGCATCTGTACAATATGCTGGAGCGGGGAGCCTCAGTAATCTGCATAATAAGGAGAGGGCTTATCTCAGTCTAGTTAATAATCACAAGCAATCGATGCACTTCATTCCCCCACTCTTGACTGATGAAGAAAGCAGCAAAGTTTTGGTATGTTTGCTGTATCCTCAAGATAGGCAGGGGTCACGGCGTAATGCCAAGCTGTTGATTTTGCCTGGAGCTACAGATTTAGTCTGCACACTATTTCATCTTTTCATGAATACCATAATTACAGCAGGACACTCTGAGTTATCATACTGCTTCTCCTCTCCTCACTCCCTTATAGGGTTTATAGCCTCTGTAGCAATGCTGGACCTCATATCAGAATTGGCCGTATGACTCAAAGTCTGTGATAAACACATAGCTCGTGCAGTGTTGATAAGAGTCACACCTTATAAGCAATACTGTCAGACTGGCTAGAAGATTGGCCCCGTAAAACACTAAAAAATATATTGGAAATGTAACCTCCTGTCTGAAATGCCTTCGTAGACACTACTGCCTTTGTGCATGTGGTCATAACACAGCTGTAGTGTTGTTTTCTACAGGGCATCACATCTCAGCTCAAGGAAACATTTATCCCTGTTTTCAGAAAAGTTTTTTTATGGCCACAAACTTACTGCTTTGTTTGTTTGACTTTAGACTTTATCAATTAACCAATAACCAATTATCAACCAATTAATCATTTCAATTATCGACCACCCGCTTTTGGTAGAAAGTGCACAAATATGGCCGTGAAATTTAACATTTTTAACTGGAACAAGTGATTTATAAAGAACTGATTTGACTACAAACATTTATGATACTTAACTTAAAATTCAACTGGAGGGTTTGAAAGTCAATGTTAAGCTTTAAATACTTGTTGACAGTCTGGGAGTACACAATCTATCCATTGAATGGCCTTTTTGTTTGTTGTCCATACATGATATCGAACATTTCGTCATGCAATTTAATAAATGCCTGCGGGGTTTGTGAATCAGTATATTATTATTTTCTTAAACAAACCCCCTATTTATTGCACTTGGCAATGGCTCCTAAGCAGACACTAAATTGATTGGGTTGAAAGTATACAATAATATTGATCAACAAAGTCTCCCCTTGGTATTCTCTTGTTAAATATGCTCATTATATCAAGTCTATTTAATACTTGGCAGTGTGAAAGTAGAATTTTCATGTTCTTTGTTAAAAATACTGTAGGAGCAATTTCCATCTTAGATCAGTGCTGTTTGAAAAACAGAGGCATTTTAATTTATGGTGGAAGTGATCATTTACAATTTTTCAGTCATTAAATCCTCTTTGTTTATAAATCAGTTACATAAATGAAATCACATTTTTTTTACTTACTGAAGCTATATGAATGAATGGATCTTCATATAGCCAGGGATATACTGTATACTGTCTATTAAAATTGCCAACCACTTCCCATGGTTCCTGAACCTCCTAATTAAGCATGCATGATGTTTCTCTCCCAGCTGCTAGGCTTCTGAAATACACTTGGCAGGTGTATTGAGCCCCCCAGTGAGGCCCGAGAATGAGAGTGGTATACGTAGAAGTGCAGGTGTGACATGTTAGGAGGAGTCCAGGTGCTTATTGAGTTATCAGAGGCAGCCACTGCACGTTTGATTTATCATCTGGGGTTTAGCGTTGCCATATCTGAGTGGCAATATATCAGACAACAAAATAAAATGTTCAGAAAATCACCCACTGGAGCGCTGCAGTCATGATAACTTACATCTAGCACACTGTCGGAAGTAGTGTCGCACGTACCGACACTCCATGTGAGAAATTGACAATGCTTATTGAACCTGTATAGTGACAACATGCACTAAATCATGAATGCAAAGCCTTTAGCCAAGCCAAAGATTCACCTTGAATTCACCCTTTAAGTATTATGATTTGTCACTGATTTGTGGCTTATGGGTTGTTTGTCTGCACTTCAAGTGACGGCAGTGCTACACTGGGACAGGGGTCTCATTGAGAGTGCATTAAGACCAATTAGAATATGTTTGAACATCTCATAAACCTCATCCATTAGAACTAGTCTTCAGGTACTCATCATACTATGTGTGCTCTTTGACATGAATGTCCTGCGTACCTCTGCGTTCTTTAGAGAGTTAAACTCCGAATGAGCCAGCCAGTCTCCACGAGCACATAAAAGGTACCCAGATTTATGGGGAGGTTTTTATCCTCCACCATCTGATAAACAAGAACTCTTTGCTTGAGGCTAAATAATACTCTTTGAGGTCCTGATTTACAATGCTGTGTGAAGGACCCATTTGTGGTTCAGCTCTGAGGCACGCACCTCTGTGATTGGTCATCCGTAAGCTCAAAATTTGGGCTCAGATCTACAGCTCACGAGCTTGCGGATTTCTAAATGGACAAATGCATAAGTGATGGTAGGTTTTTATTCAGAGTTAATAGATGAAGAGAAATGAACTTTTCAGAGATGTAAAAGGCTCTCAGATTTAACAAAATCCTCCCCAATTCCCTCTGACTGAAGCTAAAACTGAGACCGTGTGCAGCCAATCTAATATTCCCGTCTTTTTAAAGGGAACTCATTGGGGTATTGGTCCACTACATGGACTCCTAAGAGATCTGATTAAAGGGAAAATCCCTCAATGTTTTACCCTCACCTTCTCCATAATAAATCAGATGCACATTGGAAATGCCTAAATTCATCTCACATTGCCTTGGTTGACATAGGAAAGAACAAGTTTCCAGTGAAGGGGATAGATGCTCAGAAATACTAATTGTACTTTGCCCTTTTTCAAATATCTCATAACTATTTTTTCTATAACTTGAAATATAGTAGGTTTTACTTTGGCATACAGATAATCACTTGGTCAGCTTTTATAACACTTAACATTTATTCAGCTAGTATTTTATATTATCACCAGTCCTTAGTCTGAATATTGTAGTTATCTTCTTGACATGTGAAAAGGCACCTTGTTGTAAGATGAGAACCATTTTAGCAGCAATTAAGTCATACTGATAATAATGTTTTTTAAAGGACCATAAATAAAGTGTTTATTAAAGATTATGTATGTATTCACAGTACCACATGTGCTTGTAAAAAGACCATACAGTGTGAGGTCTACTGCAGGACTAATTATATAACATGGCAGTGAGTATCTGCTAAAAGGCATGGACCCAGGGTTATAAGACGAGCAGTAAACTTCTGTTAAATATATTCAAGTGAAGTTGCGAGCATTGCTGACATGCACAGGATCATGTGTTTACAAGTTCTTGGTGCATGACAGAAAGTTCTGTAGCTTGGATATTATCTAGTGAATTAACTGCTAATGATAGCATCAAGTTGCATTAATGAAAGAAATCACAGATCATTTACCTCATGTGGATTGCCTATAAAGAGACACAGAAGAGGATCAGATCCAATAAAGATTTCATTCATAATATATTAAGTTATATTTTACTGACATTAAACATATTTTCTCTAAAGACGAGGCTCTGCTGTTGTGAGCCTTGTAGTGAATGGTAAAAGATCTGGCAATTTTTAAGCAGAGCCCAACCTATATTTATCACAGTCCTCTCATGTTGAAGCCTGTACATCAGACTCTCCATTTACAGACCTTAACTTTAAAACCTCACGCCTCTCTGAGATATATTTATGCTCATATCAAATGTCACCAACATAGCTTCCCTCCTTAACCTGCCTCGTTTAGCTGCAGCTGTTAAATGAAGTTCAACACCTGAGAAAAACAACTAACTGAGCAGTTTTGCTTGTTTGTTTGGTGCTTTATAGAAATTAGCCGCTGTCATTGTGGTTCAAATACACCTATTTTAAGCCTTGTCTTTTATTTGATGTTTATGGGGTTGTGAGAAGGCCATGACATTGCTGGGTCATATTTTGACACATTAATTGGACTAAAGGTTTTTCATCACAGCTGTTGGGAAATTAAGAGGAGATTGAAAGCCCCTGATGTCTTGTAATTACTGTTTCATGTTGTGTAGCCTCACTTACGAACAGCAGCGCTCGCTGATAAATGGGCAGTAAAAGCAATAATAGAGCAACTACCATACAAAAGAGTAAAGAGGGAAACGTCAAAAGTTGAGGCAAGAAGAAAGCAATTCTATTTGCGTCAGTTACAAATTAATACAAAGTGATATTTTTATACTCCATCCAATCCATTAGTAGTAAAGCCAGAATATAATTACATGGTTAACTCTGCTGTCACCACAATCAAGTATTTACCAATTTTGGCAGCGTAGCAGCACGCTTAGCAAAGGAAATGTTCCGCCCAGTGTGTTTCAGGCCAAAGGGGGGGCTGCATTCAAAACAAACCGCTGTCCCTGATATCAGCTGGTTAATCCTCTCCTTTTAGTGGCTTTATTGGTTCATTCAAGAGGGTCTGTTGACATTCCCCCTGCCCTGTTAAAAGGCGACTGCATCTCAAGTGAAATCTGGAGTGTTCTTTACACAGGCGGGGAGCCCCATGTGGCTCCTGCCTCCCAGTGGGCCTGTGATTTTCCTGCTTTAAGTGTCTACTGTCAACACTAATTTGTCCCACTCCTCCTCCGCCCCCTCCGGAGGGGGACGCTCTCCTAAAGTTTTAATAAAAGATCAGTTATAACTCCCTGTTTTCTGGGGGTGAGACAAGAGCTTTAAAAGCCACAGAGGCAATAAGATGCCAGGTAATGATTACAAGGTTTGAACAGAAGCAGTTACCAATACCACATGCTGTTTTACACAGCACACCGAAAGTGTGTGCTGCAGCTAAAGGCTGTCTCCTTTACAGGAGTCATCTAGTCTCAGCATTCAATTATTGGAAATGAAAAGCAAAGTTGTAGTTTTTCTTTTTTTGGAAGCTTATAGGACTACACTTTGATTTTGAAGACATGAAAAATGAAGTTGATATGGTTTAAAATCCTGAATGTTGTGTGAAGGTTGTTCTGTGTTTGTTCTTCCAGAAAATCTACACTTTCAATCTCCTGCCAGTAAAATGGAGGAATGATTTCATTGTATAGTGTTCTAAAATTTATATTGGATACAACACATTTTTTTAATCACTTATAATGATCAAAGAAAACTATTCTCAAATTATGTTTGTGTAAAAGTTTTGTTTAAAAGTTACACTTTAATTTTTCATTTTATTTACTCTCTGTGTCTCTCGCCACTGTTTGGCCTAATACAAGCTGTAGCTCTGTAAATCCCTTTGTGTTTTTTCATTTATCCATTTTTCCTCAGGATTAATAAGAGCAACATGATTGCAAATAATGGTTTCTGACATGAATTAGTTGAATACCATTTCAGAGCTCGACAAAGTAAATTGCTCCATTTCATTTGTCTGCCTTTGATGTCTAAAGGAAAATCAATGAAAAAAGTAATTTCTCTCCTGCCATTTAACCAAATTCCCATCTACCTGAATGATAGGTCCCTGGAAAGGAGTCAGGAGACTTTCTTTTCAATTATCCCTGACTTGTTTACATAGCGTTTTGTTCACTGGACTAGATGTTAACATACCAATCTCATATGGGTTCGGCTGTTATTGAGGAAGCTTAATACAATTTCACTTCTAAGGTAGGCAAGAACCATGTAGGAAATTGTTCAATATCTCAGTCGAAGCCCAATTTTCACTGCATTGTTTTGTCGCACCGTGTATTGCACGGTTATGGTAATGTAATATGCATAATTCATACACCTAGGGCCCCCTCCTCATTTTTGATTCTGCTGTCCTGCCTGTTCATCTGAAGCTGAATTAATGCTACATTGTCCATTAGGCGGCCATAACACAGGGCAATGCTGTCACACACTGTGGTTGAACTGAAATTCCCTTGAGGCAAATGGTATTCTTCATTTTTCCATCTTTGTATACAGGCTATACAAAGATTGCTTTGCAAAACATCCTCATTTTGGCTCAAGACTGATGTTTTCGATGCTGAGATAATAATTCTCCGTAGTAATAGGAAACGGCATTTTCACGAGGAGCTGAATGTATGTTTTTCGTACCATCCGGAGATAGAACTTTGCTTTGCTTTGTGCTAACTGTGTTTTGGCTTGTACTATTCTCAGGTGGATCAGTAGCTGTGAGAGCACAAAGAGAGAGCGTTAGATGTGGCTTGTTATCCTCTCCAGGGTTCATTTAGAGAGCCCCAGACTGCTGCAGTTGTGACCTTCATAAGGCACTGTCTCCCTGCTGGGAACACACACACACACACACACACACACACACACCAAGCACATCCACTCCACAGCCGGCACTCATTGGGTCATGATGGGGCTAAGCAGCCCCATTACAGCATGCTCATCTAGGCTGGGAACACGTGCACAAAGCGTAGAGATGGACTCTAGCCAAGAGGTCTTAGGTCCATGGTTTCTAGCTCCACAGCCCAAGTGTACTGTACTGTACTTAAAGCTGCAGGAAGGAGTGTTAACAGTAAATTAATGTTCTTTTTTGTATGCTATATCTGTGTCATCTTTTCCTCATGATACCATTCTTGTGATGTTTCAGGCTCAGCTCAGTGTATTATAAATCCATTTTTGGGACATGCTGTGGTCAGTTTAATGATCATTATGTGGCTCAGATGGAAAACAAGGGAATAAGGTGAATCAATGATCGATTTTACAACGTGACTTGATTCATGGGTAGTGCTGTGATAAATGGCCATCTTATCGAGCTTGAGGGTAACTGTTGTGAAATAAATGTGTATGTTGTAAGAGAGAACTCATAAGGTAGGCCTTTTAGATTTTCTTTCAGTGTTTCATTAGTTGATCAGTCTTAATAACGGCTAACTTCCAATTGTGTACTGTGCTGTTGAAGAGAACATACTGTGTTAGCTAATGACTACAGATTACACAGCAGCATATAGTGTAGAGGTAACTATGAGACATTTCAGATATTCATTATGGAACTGCTGCTGCAACTGTGCCCTCCAAAATCTTTTGAGATCCAGATTTTAAATCCCCAAGCACCACATCACCCAATGTGCCCCCCCCCCTTATATTGTATTAGTCAAATGAGATACAGAATTGCCTTTCTCATTGTGGTATGTAGCTTCTGTGCCAGCTCTGTGAGAACGCGAGCATGTTTAATATCAAGCAGAAGATCTGTCTTTGATTCTGGCTGATGGGAGGGCGAGCTTCACCTAAAGGTACTGAAGCAAAGAAATAATGGTATACTACACTGCTTGTGAAAAGCAATAGGAGAACGGAGGGGGGTTCACATTAAAAGTGTCTCTCTAGGTAGCTGACATGACGCGACTAGTCAGACGTAAATAATGACAGACGGAAACTATCATGAGGTCTGTGAAGCATCCGCGTGCTGCCATCATTTTCTGTCTAACCTTGCATTGCCAGCAGCTCACCAGCTCTGGAGATCATTTAAAAAGCAGACTAACGATGCTGCCAGACCTAAAACCAGTCACAAGGATCTGCATGAGCTAAATATATTTCTATTTCAGCCATAGGTGATGATTCCCACATAGTGACTTTTGCATTGATTTGCCAACATTTAAATTAATATATAATTTTCCATAATTCATTTGAAATATGTTTTTTAATCACATCATTTGGAAGGGCTGTGTTACACTGTTTTAACGAGAAGTGCGCGTGTGCTGCCTTTCTGTTACATGTAGGCTATGTTTGCCAAACTACTGCTGATGAGGAAAATAGGGTTCATTTTTCTCTTTAAGTGGATATGTCACTTTTTGAGTGAGGGTAAAATGATGATACAAGAGGACTAAAAGTTAATATCAATTCATTGAATGACCTGGTGCTTCCATGGGTTGGCTTTTTAATTATATTCTGTTTATATGACATACAGTTGCTTTACTACCTGTAAATCAAATTTAAATCAGGTACCACGAAGGCTGCAATTGAGAAAGATGAGCCTCATTCTAAACTGTTTATTTTTGCATTGCATTGCAAGAGATGAGCAAAGTCATTTAGTTTGGGCAGAAGGCTTTTCTTCACACTGATGCACCGACCCACGACATGTCTAAAATAACATTCCTATAATTTCTCTATGGCTGTAATACCTTTATAGTGTTTTTATATTTCTGATTAGGCCATTCATTTCTAGCTTCAACCAGTAAGCACATGGCCATATTTCATGCAGGGAACATGTATGAGATATGTTGCATTTAAGTGATATGAAAAATAATTTGAATATCTGCATAGACTCTCATTTATTGTCCCAGCTCACCGGTTCCTTATAGAGGACAATAACAATGCAAAACAAGAGCCCGTTCTGCTATATAATTAAAATCATCTTTGGGGACATGCTTTGCTCTGCACACAAAATTTGAAACTTAAAAAATGGCATAGTAATATATTTGCATAATATAACAATGAGTCCCACTCAACAAATTTATTAGTCTGGATTCTGAAAAAGCCATGGCAAAGCAACTTGCGTAGTATAATTGGCATCTTGTGGTTTGCTTTCCTGAGGAGAAAGTGAATTTTATATGCTTTTATAATAAATAGCATATTTAAGCACCCAGGAAATCACTGCAAGACATCCATCCTACGTTGTTTCATTTATTCTAGTGTGTTTAATTAAAGCTCGGAAACTACATGCAATTTGTGTCTGAACAGTGTCTAATGTCTGAGACTGGTTATTAGATATTAAATTGATGCATAATTCAGGCAATTAAGAAAGTAATCACACAAAGTAATGTAATGGAAGTTAATTATTACTGCATAAGCAAACAGTTCATCAATGCTAGTTAACGCTGTGACTGCATCCCTAATATGCTCACCAAGCACGGAAATTCCTCTCCCTCAATGTTTTGATGTGCTGATTAAACACTGTAGAGGCAGATTAGTGAAGAAAAGAAGCAGGGCCCTCTCACCTCGGCTGTTCCTGAGCGACAGGGTTCAGTGTGTTGTCGCAGCAGGAGGGGGGCGGGGGGCTTCTTGCCCGGCGCTTCTTCAAGCGCTAAAAAATGACGAGGAAGGTTGTTTCAGTGCAGCCAAGTCCATTCTACACTCATGTCACAGGTAGCGTGACTGACTCACTGCAACATCCCTTTTTTTGTCCCCCCTCCCTCACTCTCAACATTTCCAAGTTTTTACCACATGTCTTTCTTTCTCTCTCACGTTCTTGTTTTGAACACGATATATACTATATGTATGGACAGGGTAGGACAAAATAACAGGAACACCATATAAAATGATGCCATACAATCCAACACCACCTGCTGAAGCCTCGAACATTAATGTAGTGTATCTATCTATCAGTCTATTAGAGCTGAAACGATTTGGTCGATTAATCAGTTGATCAACAGAAAAATAATCTGCAGCGATTTTTGATAATCGATTTAATCGTTTTCAATCAAAAATCAAAACGCATTCCCTAGTTCCACCTTCTCAAATTTGAATGTTTGGCCAGGGAAAACAAATGACTTTTGTTTGATTTAAAAATCTATCTATCTATCTATCTATCTATCTATCTATCTATCTATCTATCTATCTATCTATCTATCTATCTATCGCAGCTTGAGAAATATACAATGTAACCTTGTGTACCTGTCTACTTGTGCAGAAAAAAGCTCAGTGACAACACAGCGCTTTTCTGTGTAGGGTTCAAAGACCCAAAATCACGTAAAACCAACAATTGGGCAGCCAGACACTCTCTCTCTCTCTCTCCTTTGAAGACATCCGATAATACAAGCCCTTCCAGCCTCGGGTTGTTTTCCTGAGTAAACATGCGTGTCACAGTTGACCTTTCCCGGGGTCAGGCTGCTTTTATATTGGCTGACATGTTTCCAACTTAATAGAACTGTTTAGCGGAGATCCCCTGGGCCCCTATATTTATTAAGCTGCAATGAGTTGCATCTGTCTGGTTGAATCAAGAGGACCAATCAGCTGAGGTCAGACACATAGTAACAGAGATATATAGACATATAGCTTACACACCAACACGTGCTTCATATGAGCACACACACACACACAAAGATGCAGGCGTGTGCAGTTTTGCAGCAAGCACATGCACACACTCATGCAGAAATTGTTGTGCTAATTAAACTAATTATGTTAGCTTATTTCCTGCTCTTAAATGATTATTGTGTTCATTTTAACTCTGTGTAGTATTAGTATACCTGCAGCATGGAGTGGTGTATGTAGTAGTATACTGTATGTCAGGGATTGTTAGAGGCAGAGCAGCGTGTGGGCTAGTGTGACACTCTTTTGTCTTGTTTTCTAAGCAGTTTTCTGAGGTGTATTGATTTATCTTTGTTCAGCTGTTGTACAACATCCCATAATGCCGGTCATTTTCTTAGACTGATTTTAAACCCCTGTCTGGTAATCAGGGATAATTGTCAATTATCACAAGGAACCATCAGATCAATTACTGCAAAATCAATGCAGCCACTTGGCTTGTGCTGCCTCTTTTCTTCTAGCAGAACTACCACCTGGAATGGTAAAAAATCTTGTAAATCTAAAGATGCATGTAAAACACATCAAATATTAACTTTTTTTAGGGTTGTTTTGTGTTGCTGGAGAATCATGGCAGGGTAGTGTTTTACAGTCATGTTTCTGAAATAGTGGGCACCAAATGCATCTTTTGGTGCTGTTGCACTTAATGGAGACAAAACTATTGTTACCTCTTAAACTGAAGGCTGTGTATTATATCTTTTCCTTTTTATGGGCGAGCTGGAGAGAGCCTCTATTCCTGGTGGGTGAGATGACTTTTGTGATGAAAGTTAATGTCGGGGAGTCCTGATGTCCCTATTTTCCTCTCAGGCAAGATTCCACTTTCACCTCATGAAGGAAAGACGCCATCCGCTGAATGACTTCCTCCGTGTATGGAAACAAATGTGCTGCTGTAATGGAATAACCCGGTCAGCAGCCTAATGTATTATCTCCTCCTCAACGTATTTATTTACACTCAACTACTCCACAAATTGTCTTGTCATCTTAATGGGTGAGGATTAATCTGTTGCCATGCAGGCTAAGGTGAATGAAAGAGATTTACTTTTTTCCAAACTTTGTTTGTGGCCCCAAGGGGCAAGTTAACACTTTCTATTTCTATAAGTCCATGCTCTGAGAGGCTGTACAGTGAGATTTGTGCTACTATTTTGTTTCTATCTGATTCAAATACAAAGTAAACCTCATTGAGTTCATCATAAATAGACTATTTATGTATTCAGTTATAATTAACACATAATAATATGTGGAAGGCTTGCTCCATGGACTTTATACTTATACTATACTGCCTTTTTCATTATAACCATAGAGTGTCTTGTTCAAGGACATACCTTACTTTTCACCATTGAGGAAGGACAAGCTATATCAAGACAAATAGTAAGGTCATCATTAAATCTATCTCAGTATGTGTAATGTTTAATACAGAGTGTATTGTGTCTACATATTAGATATTGAATCCTTGTTTAAGACGGGTGCCAGAATCATGTTGTCCATTTCGATATATGTCAATTGTGCTATAATCATTTTCAGTGAATCTAGCAGAGATTGTCATTTACCCAGTGTCCAAACTGCTCATATTTCATCCCCACCTGAAAGAGGCTGCCATTGAATATAATCACATACACACCTACTGCATCAGACCAAGAGAAAACAGAGTGTGCACTTTGTGCACAGCTATTTATATCAATAAGTCCCGTGCTGAGAGGCACAAAATGAGCGTTTAAGCTGCAGGGCCCAGAGAGCTCAGTAGCAGGTGGGCAGGCTGCTTTGAGGTGCCTGGGCTGAGGGGGTACTCGCTCTTTTACAGGTGTTGCCCATCTCACTGTGCATCCGCGGCTCTGGGAAGGCTTAGGTTTGGGAGGGAGTGGGACAGCTGGAGCAGCAGGCATTGGGGAGACAGAGAAAGAGCCTCCTCTCACTGTCGGGGCCTCCGCAGGTCAGTGCCTCTACCCAAAGGGACGGCGGAGCGAAACGCCATCAATTCACAAACAAAGGACCCACTTCACCCGCCACAAAGGAAACATATGTGATAGAGCTGACTCCCGAGCCGCAGCTCACTTTAACATGTCAGCCTCCCCTAATTAGCTTTGTTAACTCCCTCTGCTGTCTGCCCAACTGAGGCCTCTCCCAGTCAGATGTGGGCTTTGTGTTTACAAGGGCAAATGCTTGGACTCCCTCCCAAAACAGACGCTGGTTTGTTTAATCGTTCCTAAAATGAGAATCATCTACACTTGAAGACCATCCCCCAAACAATTGCCCTATTATAGATGGATTCTATTGACACATTATTGACATATTGATTTCTGTAGTGCAAACAACCAAAACCTTGCAGCCCTTTTTAAGGTTTTGCTGCAGAGCTTTACATGGCCTTTTATCCATTGTGTGTGCACGTGTGTGTCTGAGACAAGTTGTTTTAGATGAAAACAGCTGCCCCTCAATCTTTATCGGGATGTTTTGGAGTCATTACTGGCCAGCCTTCAGACTGTGGTCTGCCATGCGTTACATGTTGCAGTCCACACTGAGCCTCATGTGACCCCTGCTGCTTACCCACTGGCAGTGCAATTTAACCAGGCTGATGACATGCAGCATGACATCCCTTGGAGAAGCGTCCGGCTCGCAGCCTCATTTGGGGGTTTGGTCAGGGGGGATGTGTGAACTGCAGGATCCCTCGCTGACCTCTCTGGAGGACAAATCAAATTGGTCTGATTCAGGAGGAGTGTGTTTGCTTTGTGTAATTTTTCATAGAATTGAACAGGTTTTCTCTCTTTGAAGGTAAGCAGGAACTAAACCAGAAACTTCCTCAACTTAGTGAAATGAAGGAGGTGTCCATACAGTAGGTCATGCTGTAAATTAATTTCATTATCATCAGACAACCTCAATTAGAATTCAGCCATAACTAGATGTCTCTGGCCTGAACACTAGGTGGGTCTGACAACTGACACGGCTGGAA
Source organism: Maccullochella peelii (assembly GCA_002120245.1). NCBI lineage: Eukaryota > Metazoa > Chordata > Actinopteri > Centrarchiformes > Percichthyidae > Maccullochella > Maccullochella peelii. Next base: position 197,822 of record LKNJ01000032.1, read on the forward strand.
TATTTATAGCCTTGATGTTTACCATTTGCTCCACTCTGTTTATCTCCTAACAGTGGTGGTAGATTTATTTTTTTGAATTTGATGAAAAATAGCACACAGCAAGCTTTGATGTATTTGTAAGTAGTTTCATGTACGCCGCAGTAAGTGGATTCCATCGGACTTATATTTAACTAACCTATGTGAAATTCAGCCTCTGGCCCTGCTGGCTGCCAGACAGTCCAGCTCTTGAGAAGCACCCGGCCCAGAGCTGTGTGACTGCTGCTGACTGAGTGTCATGATCCCGAGATCTCTGCTTTCTCTTTGACAGGAGGGTTTGAAATTCCTGGGTTAAAAGTTCTCTGAGATTATATCTCAGAAGGCTTTTGTGATGATGGTTCATGACAGGTATTGCTTTCAAGTGGGTGAAGGAATTCGCCTGAATGTCTTTACTGCAGAGAACTTCAAACAATTGCACAAATGAAACACGAATTTGGAGAATTGATATTACCCAGATAGTTCATCATTAGTTTAAAAAAAAATGTTTTTACTACACCATCTGATTGGAATCACTGATTGATTAAAATTGAGGTTTATTTTTGCTTAAGCTGTTTCCAGACTGTACTCAATAAAATCTACACTCACATTACAGTATCAATAAACATCAGGACATAGAGATGCATTTCCCTTCTGCGAAATAATGATTGTCCTGCTCTTTAGGGATGACTCACTAAGTCAGTTATTATCCATGTGCATTCAGGAGTAAAGGATATCACAGTGACCTTATTTACCATGACTGTATTTATCTCACGCCATTTATATTAGCAATGTCTTAATGTAGATGCAGGTGTATACATAAATGAATATGTATACATGACATAATACAGTAATGAGCCATAATACATGTACACAGCAGCCCAGTGTCAGTAAAGAAAACAAAATAATTCCCATTATTTACATTTACTTTTAAATGACAGATTAGTTTAAGGTTGAAGCTTTCTGCATGCAGTCCACCATTTTTGAAAGAGTAAGAATATTTATCAAGCAAATGTGTATCAAAATATGGCATTATTCCCTGATAGGTGAAGCATACATACTTTGACATGCCTCAGCAACTCAATGTATTCTACACACTCACCGCCAGCCATGACAGCAGACTCCTTTTTGTTCTTTTTCTCCTCTTTTCTGAACACTTAGAATAAAAATCACAAGTACTGTTGTGGAGAAATACCAAGGTAACAGTCTGGAGATGTCTGGCCAAAAGGGATTTGTCCCTCTTGGTACAAGGTAGGGAACGGTATGCCCTGCTGTTTTGCATTTCTGAATTGCTTAGCTGCCCAAGCATACTTTATGTGGGCCAGGCTCTTGAAGTGTGTCATAGCATCATATTACCGCTGTACGGGAGGCTTGCTGTTGGACTTTACCCAACAAATATGGATTATGTTAAAGTGGGGCTGCGAATTGACGAGGATATGCTAATATGTCCCATATGGCTATGTGAGAAGCGGACGGCAGGGACATGCAGACAGTATATGGCAGAGGCACTGTTTGGCAGGTCCATCATTCCGTCATTAAAGGCCACATTATTACTTACAACAAGGCTTGCATGACAATTGCTGGAATAAATGCAGTCCCTCTGAGAGTAGCATGTGGTGTCCTTCAGTTTCTCTTTGCTTTTCCCTTTTTTTTTTGTTTTCTTCTTCCTTTCAAATCTGTTTCTCAGCTGCTGATACTGTAGATCTCGCTGCTGTGTAAGGGGGTTTGTGCTTACCTTGTTCAAACATCAATAAGACAGGCTATTACTAGCTGAGGCCATTCATTAATATAATGAGATGGTTTTGCTTTAATTGATAACCGATCGGTGTTGATGAGACATTATGCACTTGTGGATACAATATTTTGCTGCATTTTTCCTAAGTTGAACCGAAGCACCTGCATATTTGTTTTCAAGAGGCAGGACTCCTTTGGAGCGATTATTCTGTTGTACCACTGGGCTAGCAATGAGCTGTCCCCTCTGCATTATTATTGAACTAAGGTATTAGGTTTTCAGCTGCACAAGCAGAAAGATAATGGTGGCTTATGTGTAAGTGTGCATTTGGGACAACCTTTGTCCTTTTGATATAAACAGCCATATAAATGACAGGATTAAAGAAAAAGGGCTAAATGATGTGAACTGTATTTCACCTTGAATGATAAAAGCGTTGCAACTCATCTTTTTAATATGCTTAAATGGCAGACATTATTTAAAGCCTTCAATATCTCTGAATTTTGGACTGTTGGTCAGACAAAACAAGCAGCATCACCTTTGGCTCTTGAATATTGAGAGGGACATTTTTCACTATTTTCTGACATTTTATAGACTGATTAATTGAGAAAATAATCAGCATACTTTCTAGTATGTTCTATTTGTTTGTCTTTATTGATAAAATATAGTAAGACTTAATTGATTTAAGGATTTTTGTGTGCCCCAAGCCTGTGTAGAGATGTACTTTGGCATGGAACAAATGACTACTGACACCACATCCAAGCACATCAAGGATTATCATCACAAAAATCACAGAATTAAAGATGTCAAGATTGGCTTTGAACCGCTCTCTGGAGACGTAGCTGGGTGGGTAGAGAATGGGGTGGGTGGGGAAGGGTGTTAACATTTGTTATAGACTTCTACACTCTGTATTTGCTGGGGGCATTGTTAGCACACACCGCCTCCAGCCCAGGACTTAGTCAGGCCCCCAGCAGATGCAGACTGCCCCTGTACCCACACATACACACACACCGACACACAGACATGCTCCCTTACTACCACCACCCCACCCCTGGAAGAGGAAGAATAGATGCCCTGGGGCAATTCAGCTAGTTTGGATCAGTTCAGATGAGGCACATTAAGTGGCTAGTGATAAATTTGGCATGACAATTGCAAACACCATCGCTTTTGTCTGTAATTAATTCCAGTGGTGCCTGAGGCCTTCCCCGTGTTGCTACTGGTGTGGGCCAGCAGTGCTCTCCTAACGAGGGCACATTACAGCCAGGATTATAGCCCAGATAAAGGTGCTCTTAGAGGGAGGTTAGTGAGATGTATTTCTGTGGTGTTGAGGTAGGTGAAGATCTGGAAGTAATTTTTAGAACGCCTGATGCAGGCACACTAAGACTAAACTATGAATGAAACAGGAATGGTATTTAATTGAACTGTTTAGATTATTTACTATCAAGTTCATACACAGTCATCAGTATATTAAAAGCAGCCTGGCAGTAATTACGTTCACTGCTAACATACATAATAACAAGAGGTAAACAAATACAGTAATTTAAAAACCTTGCTGAAGACAGAAGAGTCTAATAAGGAATTATGCGCAGTACAGTAATCAAAGTTTCACAATACTGGTTTAGAAATTTAGCACCAGGATATATCTTAGTGGCTAAAATGATGAATTGGCACCAAGCAGTGGAAATTATGAGCCCACAGATTTCACCTTTAATATTTGGTCCAATGGGTCCTACAACTCGGTTATTCTCATTCACTGGTAATGTGGAGGCATTAATTAACGGCTTGTACTTCTGAGTAGTTTTATTACGGCTAATGTCCCTCATTAAGTGAAATATAGTTACTCAAGGACATAAAAGAATCCCTCAGCAGCACCATTAATCTTGATTTCACTTGTGAGAGTACTTGGATATCTCCTGTAACTTGCTCTGTGATGTGGTATCTCTGGCTCCTGCTCTGGCTCGGGCAGTCTCATGTGTTCACCACCTCCTCTGTAGTCTCCAGCAGGGGAAGCTGAACACACCACCAATCTGTGTCATTACTCTGTCATTGCATCAAATCACATGATTAGCTTCATGGGGCAGTGGAGGAGGCCTGCTTGGTGCGGCTGGCCGTTGCAGTCCCTGGGTAATGGTCCGGTGGCACTGTGATGGAGGGTTGTGTGCTGTCCTCCATGCAGGGCCAAGGATGCACCATCATTCAGCCTGCCGGAGATGGCCTTAGGGTGAATCGTGTTCTTTACTGCTCAGCCCTTTCAGTTATGTTAGGGTGTAGTAGCACTGCAGTTTCCTTCTAGAAAATATTGCTTATTGGTAACACTTTCTTTCTTGGACATGCTATCATAAACATGGGAAGTGAGTCGTTTGGAAATAGGCTATACTGTGATTCATTTTCCTTTCACCAAGCTTGGATCTGTCACGTGTGTGTGTGTGTGTGTAGAAAGACAAGGGTCTTTAGAGTGGATGTTAAAAAAATTACCAAACCATTAAAAGGGATAAGGAGTAGCCTATGCAGGAGTAGCTAACAGGGCCGGGTGTGGAAGGCCAATCCGACAGTTTGTCGATGCAGCCTTTTATAATGCAAAGGCTTATAATTATCTCACACTCGCTCATTTCACACTGACATATCGCTTTCCTAAATGTCAGTAGGAACAGCCAGTGCACTTCTCTTCCCCCTTCTCCGGAGAGCCCTCTCTGCACCCTGCACACAGCTATGATGATGGCAGTGCTTTAGCCCTCAACGTAGAACCCCCCGTCGGGGAATAGTGGTTCAGGCATCACCGATCGTTGACCTGGCTATTGTTGTTTGTGATACTTACTGGTAAACTTTTGCAATCAATACAACATCAGCCAGCAGAGCCCCTGGGAATGAAAACCTGAAACAGCGCACTTAATCTTGGAGCCGGCCCCTGCTCCCTGCTCTGCCGCTAAACTAGGTAGTTGGCCTACTTGATGCGGCATTATTGCCGCAGAGGTCAGATGTGAGCTGTCTTGCACAGCGCCTGATGAATGGCTGTTTTTGATAAAGCGCCTCTCCCATCCAACAAGAGACATTTAATAATGATGGACCATAACTGCACACAAAAAAATCCTTGTAGAAGAAAGAAAAAAAAAATCCCCCCTGCCTGCCTTCCCCATCTCAGACAGTGAGCAGCTAGCCATACTCCGTGCACTCGTGGGCTTTCATACAAAGGAACCATAGCACAGTGGATGTTACAGTCACTGCTCAGTTTAATTTGTACAGACAGGTAAGCAACACAGTTACATTTAATGTGTTTTTAAAAAACATTTCTTACTTATTTAGTGGTTTAATCTACTAATAAAATAATTTACAAATAGAGTGGAAAACTCCATATAGTAAAACAATAAATCATGAACTACACTAATAATTTAACTACACTTTAACTGAGCATTTTGACAATATTTTATTGCCCAAATATTTCCTTTAGGCGTGATGTGTCTGACGTGTGATCTAATGGAAAATGTGGGTGTGCAGTGCCACAGCACAGTATAGGCCTATACACTGTTTTACATTGGAAAGTATTCACAAAGGTAACAATGTTAAATGGTAGCATTATATCCACAGTAATGCAATTTAGCATCCACTCAGACTGCAGAACCGTCCTCTCAACACCCATCTCATGAGGCGTCCATAAGATAATTGAATGTCTTTTAAACTGTGGATGATCATTTAACTAGCTCAGTGGTCAAGGCAACAGCCAGCAATTTTGCAATTTGCCATTGTGATGAGCAATCAAATCAGAATGTATTTAGTTTAAGTGGCTCTAAATAAAACGCACACCTTTTAAATGAGTATAGTTATGAAAGTATACGGTGAAATTAAATGCCATTCTCCAGAAAACAAAGCCCAAAGCGCTGTGACAGTTTTGACATAGACAATGCCTTTAGTGACAGGAATAACAAATTAATTGGAACCATAACACATTCTCTCTAAAGGTGAGGTAAACACACCTGACTGTATATTTTTCACCATCAGTTAAATCTCAATTGGATCTAAAAATAAACCCCAAGACATTGAACAGTTTAATGGATTTTGACGTCTCTGCATTATGCTGTCACTCCAGTATAAATGAATCATAACTTTGCTCTGCACCAAGGAATTACCATGCATTTTGAGAAAATGCATTGTGCGCCAAGCTGTGAATTATGATGCGAGATCAAAATAAATGTGTAATGACTTTGGAGATGCCCAGAATAATTTATTGGGTGAAGATAGTTCCATATTGAAAAGAGAACCTAAGTGGGATACAGAAGCTCTGTGCGCTGACACTGCCCTGAATGTGTTTGAATTCTGAAATGTCAGCGTTAGATAGGCAAAGAATCTAGCCTGTTTACTGAAGCCTGGTAAATGAGGGCTTCATTTGGGATGCAGCAGTATTCAATTATATGGTTATTTATTGATCAGAAACAATATATGTCTGTCTGCAGCATGTAAAGATGAATTCAGAGGATAAAAAGAAAATGTCAGAGAAATTGGCCGATGAAGGATTGCATTTGATCTGGGTGGGAATTCAAGAATGGAGACAGAATACCCTTGTGTTAAAAAATGGGCCAGAAGTGTATTTGCAATTAAAGTTTTCCACAAAGAACTGTCAAGTGGGTTTTGAAATGAGAAGGAAAAAAGCATAACAATACCGAAATAAACCAGTGGGAAACAAATATGTTTCTACCTATCTACTGTAACCCATGTTTGTCTTGTTAAGACCAGAAGTAATAATTAACAACTAAAAAAATATGGTGTAACTGAAGCAAAATATTTTACACATTAATGTGACATCCGTTTTGTTACTAACCATAGTGATAGTACTACTACAGCTTGTTTTGCAAATAGACAAAAACCTCTTGTCACTATGCTCCGCAGGCACAAGTTAGCCAACATTTAACTAGAGCTGAAACCACAATTGACAAAAAATGAATCAACAACTATTTTGATAATTAATTAATTAATTGTTTAAGTTTCTAGCAAAAATGTCATTCTCTGGTTACAGCTTGATACTTTTCTACTTTCTGTGTTTTGCAACTTTGTATAGTGAATATCTTTGGGTTTAGGACTGTTGGTCCGACAAAACAAGCAATTTGAAGATGTCATCTTTGGCTTGAGGAAACTGTGACAGGCATTTTTGGACCAAACAATTCATCAGTTAATCAAGAAAATAATTGGCAGATTAATCGCTAATGAAAACAATTGTTAGATGCAGCCTTACAATTGACTCATTTGATGTCACAATATAAGAAAAAATAATAATTAGGATAATAATAGTAATAATAATACCAAAAAGATTTAAAAAAAGAGTCTCCACTGTGTGGTGGTCATCTTTGACTGTCTTTGCCACTGGACCGTCCCAGAGCTTTTTGTAGAATAAAGTGTGAAACTTTCCATCTTCTGCCCCTCTGTTAGCTCATTTACAGGGCTCAGCTGAAGTGTGCTGGGGTGTGTGATGCACCAGCGCACTCACTTTACATCCCCACTGTAAACACTGTCTATTATATTATTCACAACAGTGTGTCCTCCAGAGAGATGGATCCCGGTGAGGCCCCTCTGAATATGGAACACCAGCTATTGTGCTTACCTGCTGCCCCATATCAGCGTGGCCCACAGTGGCCCTTAGATGGTTCTCGTTCAGATCTCTTTAGCTGGGCTGGAGGGTAATCCCTGGGCAGCCGGGGCTTCTCTGTTGTCTCCTGGTTGTTTTCTGTGTAGTTCATAAATTATAGATGGGCCATGTCGAGGGCCATCATGCTGCCTGATCCCTGTCTGTGCTGACAGCTGTATGATGCGCACTGAGTGCAGCAGATTGGGAGCTCAGAGTTTCATCAATAAATATCACTCTGACCCTCACACTTGGCCTCGTGTCAGCGGTCAAGGTAATGGCTTTTTATTATCGTGAAGGGCAGCCCGGCGTGGGGTAGTCTTAAGGTTGCTCGTCCATCTCAGGTCTGGAGACACAAAGACAGACAGAGAGGGAGAGAAAGAAAGAGAGAGAGAGGAGAAGAGTAGCTGGCCTAAAGTTTAAATGGACTGGGCTGTTAGTATGTGAAGCCAGAGGATGAGTGTGGATGTGTTGTTTGTTTGACAGTGAACAGCAGGGAGCTTTTGTGTGGTGCTCCAGAGGAAGTAGTGATTTTCATGGACACATTATTGGATTAAATTAACCTTATTAACCAGCTGTGATGAATTATATTGAGCTCACTGCTTCTCTGAGATCTCTAAAGAAACTGTGTGAGTGTGTGCAAGTGTGTGGCTGTTTCTATTTTTGTGCGTTTGTGTTTGATTGGGGAGCTTATCTGTCGGTGTGTGTATGTGTGTGTGTTAGCTGATGGTTAGCTCTAACTGCCTGGCTCATAGATGACAGACAGGGCTTGAAATGCCATGATTGTGTACTGAAAGCTCAGGCAACTGTACATGCTGCATGATGTCTTCAGAATACAGGTTTTTAGACGAAACAATATAGAACAGAACAGCATTTTGTCTAAAGTTCATTCATCAAAAAGCTGCATATTTTGAAAAGGGTAAAAGCCCCACACAACCCTGTCAGGGAAGCGCAAAGGCTAGATACTATAGATTACTTTAATCCCCTGCCAGATATAAAAAGGATAATTACATATTTGTGGTGGAGGCTGTGTGGTGAAAAAATCAATACAGCTTTTTTTTGTATGACACTTCATTAGTGTGAAAAAATCTTGGAGCTGAGAAGAACTGCACTGCAATTAAATGGTTCTGCTACCTTAGACTTTGTAATGGCTCTATATTATTATCCAGTTTATTTGAAATAGTGGTTGCACTTGTGGAGTAATTGGAAACCATTGATTATGTACTTTTATGTCTACACTCTTGCACATCATTATGGAGAGAAGCAATAGTTAGTTAGCCTCTCTAATGAAGCACTAATTGCACTAAGTAGGTTAAGATGTTAGTCAAACTGCACTCAACTGAAATGACAGCACAAAGACTTTCAATTAATCTGCATACACTGACTAGCAGATGTTGTTTTGGACTGCATATCATGCAGATTTTATTTGCTTTGTGTCTGATCCTGTTGCGTAAATAGAAATTGTGTTTGAATCAGTCCATTGGCAGCAGATGAAATTGATTGGAAAGAGGGGAAATAAGGGGCGGCGGGGGAAAAAAAATCTAAGGTGATGGAATATAAAGTGGCCACTTTGCTGCTGTTTTGAAAAAGGAGGGCCAATTGTAATCTAGGTTCCCTCTTGATAATGTCAGCGGTGTAACACTGGCTGGTAATTGTACAGGAGTGTCTGTTAACTCATACCACTGTGTTAACATTTATTTAAGGATGTGAGGACCTTGCACTTAGTTTAGCCCCTGACATAACTCCAATGTGTCCAGTTGTAATGAATATAACTCAGTACGGAAACTGAGATAGCAATAATGTATATCATTTAGCAGAGAGTCATAGGATGGCGAGGTCAGACAGAGAGAAGGAGGGATGACACACAACACAGGCCACAAGCCCGACCTGAAACCACAATATCACAAAGCATGCAAATGTTTTTTTTAAAATAATTTCACTATTAATGTCCTTCTAGCAACTTCTGTGGTGACTACACTATATTGTAGCTATAACCATTGACTAATTATTCATACAATTACAACTTATTGCCTGTGTTTCCAATGAATTGCATGTTAATTTATGTACAAATGAATCTTTCCCATTCATAATTAGATTTTTTACACTTACCTTAAAACCTTTCCAGTTTCAAATGAAGCTATTACATTCAGGAAATGCATTAACATGGCATCTTACTAAATATCACTTATAGAAATTACATTATATTCCTATTGATTTCTTTTTGAAAATACCCAGTAATTTTTCAGGAATGTATTGAAAACTAAATACGCCATCCAGTCAGCTCGTTGCAGAATTCATTGTCTGCAAAAATGTGATGGATTGTCCATTTGTGCAAATGGATTACCCTGTCTAGATATTAGTGTAGCACATTACCCACTGAGGTCATTATGGGAGATGCAGGCTGCCACCATCTCTCTGCAGAGCTGATGGTTTTGGTGTGGGGGTACACATGGATTGGCCGCACACTGTCCCCCATCATGGTCTTCTCTGTGGAGAGAGTGATGCTGACAGTACACTCCTGGCAATCAGTCAGCTCGCCACCCACCACTATGCGCTATCCGAGATGTGGAGAGCAGGGTCTGTGCTGGTTACAGCTTAAACCCTGCAGCAGCAGGAGGACTTGCCGCCTTTGATCTTTTTTCTTTCAAAGGGCTCAAATGCTCACGCTATTGTACGCTTGAGAGACACTTCAGCCTTCACTACCCAGGAAGAAATAAAAAAGTAAAAGTGCTGTCCGCTTGTTATAGATATGGAACAATTCAAATTAAATGCAGACTTCTAAATGGAAAGAAATGTCACAATATTTTTGATTGGTTTAATAAGAGCCATCTGTAGGGGGTCTTAGCAGGGTAAGTTGGAGTAAACTAGAGTATTAAATGTGGGGTGGAGACCTCTATCAGGAGCTCTTATTAACAGAAGCATGTTCTTGGTGGGATCTTATGAAATCTCCTGGCTTTATATGGCTGTCTAGGGAGAGGGTCAGACCCTGTAAGCTGTCATTGCACATGAAAGGATTAATGTCATCTTATAAGAAGGGAGGAAAAGCCGTCTTATAGTTATTTATTCTGTTTCATTCACATTCTGCTGGCTCTGTAAAAGAAAAAGGCTAATGTCTGGTCTAATTTGTAGCCCTTTAAATTCCAGACAGAGATTCTTTACATATCTCTGGAGCTCATGGCTCCTCTCGGCGCAGCCCCTCTCCTCTCCTTCTGGGATTTCTCTTAAACCCGACCAATTTACTATCTGAAGCAAACTGAAGATTTACATGAGTTTGTACTTGAATGGCTCCAACTCTAGCTTCATGCACTAAACACTCCCACTGTAATTACCATTCGTGGATCCTGCTCTCTGATACCTCCCTCTCTCTCTCCTCTGCACCTAGGCCAATTGAAGGGTAGAGAAAAGGAAAATACTTATTCCCCAATGCTGATTCTTAGTGCTCCTTGTTCAGGATCTGTAATTGGATCTGTGTTTTCGACTCCCTGCTAATAAGCAGCTTACTTTGGCTCCCTCTAGACTTGACCCACCACATTTTTGTTTTATGAATTTTACAAGGGGATTTTAATAGATGCTTTAGGCTATGCAAAACATAGGCTGAAGGGGAGGCATAATGTGGGAGCCTTGACACAGAGTACGCCTGAGTGGCTGCTTATCATTGCGGACAGGTCTCATAACTTTCATTAAGATTGATGTAGGACAAAAGGGAATGTGTGGGAAGAGGGACATGAGAGAATATTAACCTGTGCTCCTGTAACTAACTATAATTGTTTTGCATTCGGTCTCTCCTCAGGCTGCCGCCCTCATTATCTTTACCCGTACATGACGGTGCAGCTGATTTTAGTAGCCGGGCTTGTTAGAGGAGATTGGAGGTCAGGGCAAACTGTAATCTCCCTTCGGTTATTTTTATGGTAGAATCCGACGGCCAGGGGCTGAAGTGGTGTATCAGTGTATTTTACAAACATAACACCTCATTTCCTTTCATTTTACATCGGTGTAATTGTTTTTGAAGTTCACTGCTTGGGGCTGTTGGAAGTTGGAGCAGGTTAAGAATCTATTATTTTAATATCAAGATTGTTTTCTATACGTCTTGCCATGAAGTTTTTTGTAAATATTTGATGAGCTTGATCTAATGGAATTCTATTTAATATAAAAATAAATCTGCCTTTCATGCTGTCTTTTAGATGGAAATCTGAGCATGTAGATTTTCATGCCCGTGATCTTCACCTCGCTTTCTAATGTAGAGTCTGCTGTTAGTCCGGTGCTCATTTAAAAATGGCAGAATGCCAGTGTCACCCATACAGGTTCACTGAAATGAGAGAGATGAGAAAAATGTAAAGACAAGTGCTGACCCGTAGCCTACCCACAGTTTCTTCAATCATTAAAATACTTCCAGAAACTATGGATGATTCTATAATTCATCATAGGTTATAGTATCTAAGTGATTTTTTATCATGCCTGTCTACATCTCTACATTAAGCTAGTTCATTTGTCTTAAAAAGGAAGAGAAATTAAAGAACATTTCCAACATTTCTGCAGATGAATGAGACAGGTACAGTCATAGAGGTGAATATCCAGTGAAGATGGAGCTTTACTCAAAGGTACTAACTAAGACACTCTGTTGGGTATAGGAACACTAATGACCAACACAATCACCCATCTTGACATGAATACCAAAGATAACAAGGAGAGGTGGGAATAGGTGTAATGCTCTCTCTTTCATCCTCTCTCTTCATTTCCTTGTCCCTCTATGGGAATCTACCAAGCACGCTTTACTTCATCACAAACCTAACGTGGCATAGAACTTTTAAAACCCGCCTCGGCTTTTGTACCCCCCCATTCTCCCTCACTCTCCTCTCCTCTCTCTCTCTCTCTCTCTCTCTCTCTTCTGGTTGGTAATTCTCCCATCTGGAGGATGTTTGAGAGAAACAAAGAAACAATAAGAGGAAGTTGGGAGAGGGGGTGTCAGGCTGTCAGTAATCTGACAGCTATGGTAACTACCCTCTAATCCAGACGGCTCCAGCCACGCTCCGGCCTGACACCCGCGCCTCTGACTGACAGCTGAAGACCGGGCACATTCCACAGGCAGAAGTGACATCCAGTCTATTAAGGCAGACAAGCACAAAGCAGAGATTTGCCCTGACTGCCTGGTACTGAAGCCTACTATGGGGGGTGATTGGAGAGGTCCTGGAGAAGGTGTCAGACTCAAGCTCAGATGATAACCATATTGTAATGATGCTGCTGGACAATGAAGTGCCATGATTGCCCATGCTGACAGCGGAAGTTTGTGTCTGGATACCTCCCCCCCCCCTCGCATTCGCAGGCAGCTCACAACACACACACTCACAGTCTCCAGGTCCCAACTGCCAGTCAAAAGCCTGGCTTCAAACGGGTGCACTTCTTATTCCAGCACAAGCGTGCACCAAACAGTGATCTCTAATGGACTGACCGGCATGCTGTGCTGACAGGGAGAGCAGTATAATTGTTGTTTATCTTCTTCCTCTTAAGATATCTCTCTGAGCATAAAGAGACTTCTCAGTGTTCATTTGTTGCTACAGAATAGCCCAGAATCCTCTACTTAGCTTCTTTATCAGCAAAACATTCCTGGAGAAAGCTATACATGATTGCTTTTGGAGGCTTTTGCGATGGCAGAAAAGTATGTAATTGGTTTCACTTAAGGTTAATTATTTGCACTGGCAGGTCGCATTGTTGTAAGCCGTTCATTAGAATACACATCCAACACACGGAGCAAATGAGATGAGCTGGCTGTGCTTTATCGTAGGTTTGCTTTAAAAGAGTCCCAAAAACCAAGCCATATATTAATGATACTCTCAGCAGCCTATATAATGGAACAAGTTTACATAAATTAGACCACAGAGCTGCAGTGGCACCAGACAGGCTAGACTGTTTGTATTTGAATACTTTGGCTAATTAGAAGTGCTAAAAAAGTGGACTCAAAATATATATTCTGCTTTGAATTCATTCAGTCCTGAATCTGTACTGCATACATAAAACATTTTCCCCTCGCTTTCCTGTATCAAATGCCTTTGGTTTCCACTTTATTTTTGTATGAAGCCTGATGGTTTAAGACATAGATGATTTGATTTCCTCTGCTTGCAGTGTAGTTTGCAATGCCAATGCATGGTAGGAGATTTAAAAAGGGAAAAGATGAGCTAAAATAGGGATTTTCCTGTGAATGCTTCAAGTGTGAAGTAAATCCCTCAAACAGCCATACCCTAACATTTCTACAATAGATATTATATTAAGTGTGTAAAAGACACACGCTCCGTATCCGCTCACCCTTAGCACAACATTCAAATAAGTCTGAGAGATTTTGGTTCCAGGCGAGTTCACCAAAGGTGGCATTTCCCGTCTCCTTTCCAGCCAAAGCCTGCTCGTCTTCCATCTTACTTAGCTCGTCTTGATGGAGACTCAGGGTGCATGCCTTGCTAAGTGACAGGGAGTTAAATATACATTCACACCATCCTGGGGCTGCTAGTTAAGTTGACAGAGAGGTTCTGCAACCAGTCGGTCAACATGAAGCTCATTCACACTCCAATCAGACCAATGATAGAGAAAAGGGCTGTTTCAGGATTTCATTTAGAATTTTGTATTAAGGTGTTTATTCTTTCACAACAATTTTGGTTGCCTTCATGTTTTCTCACACATCAGATTAAGTGATCAGCACAATGATGAATTGCCACCACATATTTATGCATCTTGCCATGACTATAATAAATTAGACATTAATTTCTATCAACTTTAAGCTCTTAAATGTAAATATAAAAAGACAAAGTGAGAAAAAAAGTGGAAAGTTGTTTTTGTTGCTCATCTTCTTTGCTCTTTGCTCTTTGTACATGCAGGCCAACATAGCCATAATGAGACAGATAATTGAGGATATTTTTTATTCAATGGCTAGTTAATTGGTTGCCACCAGTGTCCCAGGAAAGGTTAAATTTATGGTTGCATGTCACCAATTACGATCCCAGCTGGCTTTGTTCATCTGGAAATATTTATGGCAAAAAGTCAATGTTTTGGGACAAATGACAGGTTGGACGTGAACACATTGCAGAACCGCGAGCCCCGTGTTGCATTCTCTCACAGCATCCCACAGTCTGGGCTGCGCATAATCTTTCATTTTTGAGCATAGAATCAATGTGTGCATAATCAAATTCCTATTGACAGCACTCATATCCTTCTCTCTGTGGCAGAAAAGAAGATCTTGAAGCGGGGAGGGATGAATGCATTAACACCCTTTCAGTCAGTCTAGCAGATAACAAAGCTCCTTGCCTCAGTGTTAACACTGCAGATTAGGTCAAGTTTTTACCCCTCTGAGTTTCTCTCCTGTAAATGACGAGTTTTGATGTGAAACAAGCAACATGTCAAGCCGAGTTGAAAGATGTAGGCATTTTCTGCCATGTCACAATGACAGGCCGCTGAATATTTGGGCCATTAGGGGCTTATTAGTGAATAAATGACCAGATGGTTCAGTGATGCACAGAGATGGACAGAACTGGATGCTACTAATCAGCAGTGTCTGTAGCTCGGTGTCAAATCACACGACATGGTAACCCATGGCAACGGAATAAAAGTTAACATTAGCAAGTCAATTTGAGATCTGGGAGCTGTAAACAGGGTTTCGAGTAGCCCTGCTTTGCTCGCTTGAAAAAAGACAATGTCTGTGTTTCCAGAGAGCAAACTCACTTTGAAAAAGCTGAGATGTATGTTTTTCTATTTGTACTTTTTCCTTTATGCACTTCTACATTTTTATATGTTGTCCTTTTCAGTGGGATCTATGATACTCTTTGGATAGAAATTAGATTAAACATTACGTTGTTAATTTTCCAGTAATCTACAGAAGAAACCAGTAAAGCAATACAAAATTTTATAGAATTTTTAAATGGTTGAGAAAAGGACACCGATTTTTTTTAAACCCTCATCTCACATTTAAAACACAAAGACAGTAGGATGTCTCACACTTGTTTATTTCCACAGCACCTCACTTTTGTGTTTGTCAATATATTCATTCAGATTCTACTTTTGAGGTGCTTTGATTAGTTTGATTCTGAGATGCCCCACCATCCTCTTTACAGGAGGTAACCAACAAATTTGAAAACGGCCGTGTTTGTGCTTCAGTATAATTGGTGATGGGTTGTTTTGTGACAGATGTGAAAAATAAAAAAAATAAAAAGTAGCGTGGGCTACATTACACAAAACACAATACAAGATGCTCCATGTTGGAGCTGAATATGAATGTGTGTGCGTAAACATGCGGGGTCTCTTTAATTGTATGGTTTTCTTCCAGACCCACAGCTGACACAAACAGGCAGCCTGTTTAATGGATGAGAAGAGCCGTTTGAAGACGATCTGTCACTTCTGATTGCCTTGCCTCTGTTCTAAGCATATCACTTGTCTACTAATACCCCTCCATTTAACTTGAGTTCTTGCTGTCATTAACTTTAATAGATCATTTATAAATTAGGATTATAGGTAAGATGTGGAGAGAGCTACCATTATTTGCCCATTTGGCCAATTTGGTTAACTGAGTAGATAAAAAGATTTCTCTCCATACCATTGGATTTTAAGGTTACAGCATAATAGTGGTAGTTCCCAAATTGTGTTTTTCACACAAACATAAAAAAGCTATAGCTCTCAGAAATATATGAACATTTTCTTCCGTTGCCATCAAATGTGATTAAACTACAGTCATGCTTTGTGCAGATTAAGCACTTTGACTTATTGATGTATTGTAATTGTGAAATTTTCCCGATAAACATATTAATTTGAATAATTTATGCACACGTACTACATCCCACTCCATTATACCTTTGAACAACCGAGTGGGCAATAAAACATAGATATTGTGAGCTTTATGTAGGGTTGAAACAGTGGGATTCCATGTTATTATCCTACCCCCCATTACATCGAATGGGAGTGCATTGTTATTATTTGTCATCATATGCTAATTACACATCATTAATGTTAGACCTTAATGGCCCCAAGAGTGGGTAATAGGCTGTAAGGCTGAGCTGGCGGCTTGCAGGGAATCTGAGTCTGGGGGGAGAGAACACATGCTAATGAAGCTGAGACCTTTTATCTTTGCAGATTAAAAGGGAAAAGATCACAACCCTCAAAATAAGCGTTTTGACATCTGTAATTGGAAGAAACAACAAGCTTTTGTTCTATTATAGGGAACAGGAGGCATCAGGCTGGTTGTATAAATCTCTCCAGCGAGCTTTACTCCCTCAGTGCCTTCAGTCAGTTAGCCAAATGAAATCTCACTGCTGCTTTCATGCTTTTAGCTGCAGTTAGACAGAAGATGGAGTGCTGCTGCCTCCAAAGCTGTGCGAAGTCTGTGATCTGGGTGCGTACATGTGTGAGCATGGTAGCTTAGCCTTTTCAAATTAATGGATGTCCTTGTATGGTGAAGGGAACACAGAACAGTGACCCTGCCAATTATTTGGGGAATACTAAGCAACTGTTTGCACACGTTCTGTGCGGTTGTGCGGAGAACCAAAGTTGGATTTTTTTTCCATGATCACAACATGTATGCTTACTTTACCGCAATGATCTTGGCAAAATAATGCCAAAGCATTGGGGTCATATAGTGAGACCCATGTTGCTGTAAGCTGTAGAAGAGTGACTAAGTGTGCGCATCTGGCCCTATCCAGTGGGCCTGGCTCAGAGCTGGAGCGAACAGCAAAACGACAGCTGGTCCAGCATGGCTCCATGTTTGACCCCCAGCACCATGTGTAGTCCTGGGCGACCAGCGGCACTCCATACCCTGAAGACATGTATGCCATCCTGAACACCTGGTGGGAGGGAACCCACCTCAGAGCCTAGGGTCTAGTTGTGCTTACACCAGGTTAGGGATAGTGTTGAGGTGTGTGAGGCTAGATTTCAGGGTCTATGACCCTCTCAGCCCCTGACACCTCAGCGACCCAAAAGACTCAGAAAGCAGGGGGCCTGCTGACTGCCCATTTGCTCTGTCTCTGAGGTCCAAGCCCAGAGGTCCTGTCATCACAAAGCAGCTCAGCTGGAGGCCATAGGTGTAATGACCTACATCTATCCATATAGAACAATATGTATGGCATCATCAGTCTGTTTATCTGGCTTGACCTCTACCAACTGTACTTGCATTTCATAGCACAACTCTCCACTCTTTTCCTGTGAATATCCAAAAGATTTTGTCTGTTTGTAAAAAGTCTGATTTACTCAGATAAACTTTGCAAGCTGTTGTGTGACACCACAGCTGGAAGGAGGGTGTTGAGAAATTCTCTTGCTGTAATTTATAAAATCCTGACTTTGATAGTCTCCATGACTTCCCTCCTTGTTTCTGTTTATGATGAATATTTTATGCATGAAAGCAGAACATGTTGATCAGGGAAATTGTATGGAATTTGTCTCCATTATGCATGCTTATCATAATCACGACAAGATTATGCAGTAACAAAGCAGCAATGGTAATACAATAAGTCTCCTTGGTAATGAAAAACAACTTAGAGATGAAATGATAGTCTACTTAGGCAGTATGTGATAGTCACATAGCCTCCAGGTTTTTCACAATTCATATCTTTTTCTCTAAAATAAACTTGCTCGCACAAATATGGCTTTTATAATCATTCTGTTTTGCAATGCCAAAGAACAGAAATAATAGGGAAAATGATGGTGCAAAAATGTCAGTTTGTTTAATTATTGCTAGTTATCACAATTACCTTCTCTTTGACTTTAGCATGTATGTAATAAGAATGTTCCAGAGTGCCTCAGAGAAATGTGAAAGGTCAGATGTCAGTTTTAATATGACTAGAGCACCTCTAATGAAACACTGTTGCAATATGTGTTGAATACGAATGCATTAATTTCTTAAATGTCTTTCATATTTGCAGGCGCCTCAGCCTTTTTAACTGGGATAATTTGACAGCAGCCCCTTGCCTTCCTCTGACAGCTCTGTGGAGCTGGGGCTCAGCACCTGCTTCCACCCAAGCATTAAACCTCAGATCCTGAACTCTCCTCACAAATGAACTGTCAGATCATTACTGCGCGTGATGCAATATAATCTGTCTCAGAATTAACATTTGGCCAAGTCCACACAGGGTTTTTTCTCCCATCTCTCTCTTCCGTACATCTAGCCCCCTCAGAAGGCGCTGGTTTGAATATGCATCTCTTCACATTTCCATGAGGGACCCACGGGGAGTACAGGCAGAGAGCAGCTTTCAGCATTAGCATGTCAGGAGGGAAGGGTCCTTTTCGTTCAGGGTCCCACTGCAGATGCTATGCCTCACTTGTTCATTACAATTGCATTTCATCAGCTTGATGATGTCCACATGTCAAATGAGTGTGAGGATTTTGCACACAAAGGAGCCTCTGGGAAAAGGACTTCGCTGGCTAATCAGCTGATTATCATACCTCAAATGGGGCTGTAGTGCTCTGTTAGAAACGCCGGCCAGTGAGAACGAGGTGCAGGAGACAGGCATACGACGAGCGAGTCCAGATAGGAAGGCAGCAAGCAAAGCTGATTAAACAAGCTCTCTTATGAATGCACATAGAGGAATGCAAAGTAAGTAAACAAAACGTAACCCAAACAGGGACAGAAGAGAGCATTAGAATATTTATGGTTATGATAGTTTTTTAACTCTTATAGCCTTAAAGTCCCAAAGTGTAAATATGTTATGTTATCCCCAAATTCAGTCTAAAGGTTAAAAAATTAGGCAGCTGGTGCAAAACTTGTAATTTTCTTGTTTGTACATTTTCTTGGACCCAGTTACAATTTGAGTCAAAAGTGCCTTATTGACCTACAGCAGAAAGGAGGTGCATAAATCAAAATTTGATTGTGATTATTTCACTGTAGCATACTGTAGGACTGGTGTCATAGGCACCTGGAGAGGGCACGACATGCTCATGTGGGTAACGATGCTCATGTGGGTAACGATGGAGAAACCTAGAGAGATGTGATTGGGAGGAACGGCCTGCCTGCGCTGAAACCTAGTGGCTGACATAAACGACATCATCCCTATGGTGACTGCACGGTCATTTGCGAACCAGAAACCATGGGCATCGTGCTGCTGCTTGCAGCTCAGGACTTGCTGTCGGAGAGGAATACAAGGCGCCTTACTACAGGCTGAGATGTGCGGTCAAAGTTGCTAAGTGGACTCTACTCTATTATTATTTTACTGAACATATTGAAAGATATGAATCCTTGAGTCTTGAATCTTGTTTTGTTATCGGACTTCTGTGCTAGTGATGGACTGTCAATAATAAACATGTTTGAGTGTACCTGGTGCCAGACATTCTTAGGCCAAAGATTAACGATGACTTTGTTGCTACATGTCACTTGGTGAAGAGAGGAGTAGAGCTGTCAACCTATCACCGCCTGGTGGTCAGTTGGATTTGCTGATGGGGGAGGGTACCAAACAGACATGTTAAACCCAGACTGGCAGTGAGAATAGACTGGCATCATCTGGCTAAGGCCCCTGTCTGAGAAGTGTTCAGCTCCCACCTGTGGAGGAATTTTTCCTGCAACCTGGATAGAGTTGGGAACGTGGAATACGAATGACCCTCATTCAAAGCCTCCATTGCACGGGCAGCTTCGAGTTGTGGATAGAAGGTTGTTGGTGCCTGTCATGGCGGAGCCCCAAGATCTGCTGACCTGAACTGGGCATATTGTTGGATGGTGGAAGAAGCACTCTGAGGCACTTTTGAACTCAATCACACAAATCTGCAATGGCACCAATTGAGGGATGAGATGAGATTCATACTGAGATGCTGAATTATATTTTTGGGTTATCTTGGTTGACAAGCCTCTTTAGTATCACATGGATATCAGGGACAGTGCTTGTGGACTGGCAGATTGTGGTGGTAGTTGCCATTTATATAAAAAGGGGACCGAAGGGTGTGCTTCAGTCAGCGTATCACACTGCTCAACTTATTTATGCCAGGGTGCCCGAAAAGAGGCTCAGGCTGATCATCAAGCTTTAGATTTAAAAGTAATGTGGATTCCGTCCTTGTTGTGGAACAGGGGGCCAGCTTTTTACAAGGATACTGGTGGGGTAATGTGAGTTTTCCCAAGTGTACATGCTTTGTGGACTTAGAGAAGGCTTATATATAGGACTTCCATTGAACTAAATACCTCTGTATGTCTTTTGGGAGGTATTGTAGGAATATGTGGTATGTGGTTTTAGGGTCAATGCTACAAGCCATCTTCTTGTATAACTGGAGTGAGAGCTGTTTTTGAATTCTTTCAACAAGTCAGGAACTCACTTTCTTTGTGGGTGTTAGGCTCTGCAAAGTTTGTGTCTTGTCACTGATTCTCTTTGTGATTTTCATGGACACAATGTCTTGGTGCAGCCGAGGAGTGAAGATTAGGATTAGACCTCATCTTTTTGCAGATTATGCTTTTTTGTTGGTTTCATCACAACCATGACCTCCAGCATTCAACTGCTTCATACTGCAAGCCACCACCTCCAAGTCTGAAGGGTGAAATTCTCCTGTGAATGTAATACATTTTTATATTTATTGACAATTGACATGCAATTAATATTTAATTATGCATTTCATTTGTTACTGACCCTGTGTTGACCATATAAAAGCAGTGGGGATAAAGCAGGTTTCTTTTTAGGAGTAATTTATTGCTTATATAAATTTGAAGTTCAAGTGAGAGAAAGAGGGATGGAGCTGCTAATGTAATAGTCATAATGTAATAGCCATAAGAGAAACATCATTTTAAGATTAATTATGCTAAATTAAGTCAAACAGTACAGCTGTTATTTTTTATTTGTTTTCAGAATAATTGATTGGATCTAAGCTTTATCATCTTATTAGATACTTATGTAGTCCTACAGTATGTATTGCTTACATGATTTTTATTTATCCAAGTCTCGTTGGTGCATCTCATAATCCATGAACATCTTCTTCGTTCCTTGAACTCAACAGGAATGTCTTATTGTTATCAGCTTCTTTTGTTTGAATGGAGATCACCAGCCTCACACAGTGGAAGTGAAGTCACAAGTGACCTGAAAGCCCAATTATAAAGTCTGCAATCTGCATTGTTCTTGGAGCGAAAAAGAATCAATGTGCTGAAGGCATATCCCCATCAGAAGACCTAATGATGTCTTTCTGGACCACAGCCTTGCACACTGCATAGTAATCTTCTGCTAATTAGGTTTATAATGCCTAGGCAGGCCTCCGCATCAGCACAATTCCAGGGAGGACAGTGAAGTTATTTATTTATCTCACTCACTGTGGCTCATTGTTATGGCGGTTATAATTAAAGCAAAATTATTTAGATTATTTAGGAACAGGGTTTATTGGAAATGCAGTATGTGTTTGTTGCACATGCAAGTGTGTACACTTCAACTGTGTTCTCAATCATGAAGTCACATTAATTCAAATGGTTTGTTCAATTAGGAAAGGAAATGAAACGAAAGACATCCAGTTACTATAGCTGATCTCTTAAACTCTGCTTAAATCTTCAGAAATGTGGAGTGTCAGCTGGAGTGATTTACAGGTCATCCTACTCATGACGAAGGATCAATAACACTCGTCACATTTTATATGTAAAGTCTTTTATATGTAAAGTCCATGGAAACATAGTGAATTAATCACATACGTTTTGTGTGTCAAAAAATAATTGAGTTGATTAATTGACTGATTGTTTCACTGCAAAAAATGCAGTGGAGAGAGAGTTGAACTTAGCTGAGAGGAATTAGTGATCATACTTCTCCTTTACACATGAGGTCACCTTTGAGATCTCATGGGATTACTTCAGCTGGATGTAAAGAAAAATAAAACTCTATCTACCTGTACACTGTAAATAAAAAGTGCTGTTTAGCACCTTTAAGGGTTGTTCAGCTTGTCCCAGGAGAACTTGTACTGCAGGTGCAATGTAGAACTCTATACCCACCTTGTATGCCTTTAAAGTAGATCACAATTTTGATGTATTTGCCAAGTGTGCCATAAAGGATGACTTAGGCAGTAATATTTATTTTTAATGAAGAACAATGTTGGTTTTTGATTCATATGTCTTTTTACTTATTATTTCCTTTCAAGAGAAAATTGATTATTTTCTCTATATACTTTACATTAATAAGTGTACATACAGTAGGTAGCCCTCATAATCATGTTTTCAGTCCCAAACTGTATGGATAAATACCTTAAAAGATCTTAACTACAAGATTGTGTTTTTTTTTAAAGTTTTTCTAGACAAAAAGTAATGGTCCAATAAAGTACCCCTATGACATATTTCCAATGTCCTGCTATTATTTTGTATGTCACATTCAACTTATACCAAACAAGTACCCTCAACTGCTAATGTGTTACATAATATCAAATTCTAATCCACCAATATAACAGAATAAAGTGCATTGCATACATATTATATTACATACTGTATGTATCACATCAGGAGCCAGAAAGTGGTGCACTTAGCTAATGTATATCAACTATTCAACAGTTAAATGCTTTTGTACCTTTTGAACAGCAAAACCAGGTTCATGTACCAGTTTGATGAAAGATTTCTGCTGAGAGTAAAGTTTTCATTTTCATCTAACATTTCATTTCATAGTTAACTGTAACCAAATCCTGTTTAAAGACCAACTTAACACGTGGCTGAGCAGTAGCGTTCACTGCCCTCAATGGTTGAACGTTTCAAGTCTTCAAGTTTCACCTCTGACCACACCCAACGGCACTGATGGATGTGGTCAGAAATGTACTTTTTTGCATCTGTAAACATACCCAACAGTGAAGTCACAGGGGTCCTATAGTGAACACCTGTTCATCACCGCAGAAAAAGTTAAACCACTTGAAACCTATAATCACTTTGCAGTGAGGGATAAGGAGAAGATGTAATTTTAAGAATCTTTAATAAGGTCATTGTGGAAAAAAGACACAAATGATTATTCAAAGCAGAGTATTTTTATATGTCTTAAAAATGTCACAGGGGGTCTTTAAAATTGTCTGGCAAGAAAGAGCCTGCAAATCCTAAACTTACTTCACCTTTGTCAACATTTTCTGTTAAAGCTGCATTAAGCAACAGTAGGGGATGGAAAGACTCCAAAACACACTCGCAGCCATCTGCCATCATACTGCATCAGCTTATCAAGTTCTTACGGCTAAATCGATTGCAAACAATTGCCTAATTATACACCCAACAGATACAGAGCAGCATGGGCATCCTGTTCTTTCTTGCCACCTGTCAAGTGCCAGTCTAGTATTCTCTGGTTTGGTCCATCAACGCCTGAGAAAAATATCTGGGTCTCTTCCCTTTCATAAATGTTTAACTTTCTTCACCAGCCATTTATATCATTTTGCTCTTCATGCTTGGCTTGTAGTGTACAGTTGGCTAAAGCAAGCATCTGAACTGGCAGAGTTTTGGTTTGTGCAAACTAAATCAATGAACTGAACATATTTTAAAGCGCTACAGGTATTCTCAGAGTGACCTGCAGCACTGGAAAGCCTTTCTAGTACTGCTTATTACACTAGAAAACATTTCACTTTATTGGTATTTTTCTAACCATATGAAAAAATTAGATATATAGTCATATATTCAATTGAAGAGCTCGAGTTACACATTGGACAGACAGTTTGCACTTTGTGTGTTTCTCATCTGACCGTTATTGAAACATGGTGAGACAGACAGAGAGCAAAAAAAGAAAAAACAGGTAGAAGATCATTTTTGTGCGTAATACTCATATACATACAGTATGTGTACATGTGTTGTACATACTCTATATTGTAGTGGTGACTGTGTCCTGATTATACAAATAAAACCATTGATCTGTCTCCAATGGCCAACAGAATTGGTACTGCTATTGATCTTTGATGTTTGAACTAAACTACCCTAATGTTGTTTTTTCAAATTAATTGTTATTCACGCCATGTTAGTGTTTGGAGAATGATAGTGAATTATTGAAGAAGTCAGCAAACAGAAAGAGCAAGTTAAACTAAAGAAAGCGTTTATGCTCAAGTGTCTTCAGAGGTACTGGGTTGTGACTGGTTAAAAACAGACACATTTTTTAAAAGTAACTTACTGTTGATGTCATGTGCAACTTGATTAAATGAAGACATTATTATTGGCATCCGTTAAATTAATCTTGTGACATTCTTGAAAAACTCTGACCAGAAATTGTTCTTACCATGTAGGAACTGTTTTGTCTCTCTTGTTTTGTTCAAGTGTCTGACAGGCAACATCTGAAATGCACTCTCCTCACAGTATTTGCATAAAATGCATTTAAACACATTGCATTTCGAAGTGGCTTACCTTTATCCGTGTGACAATACCGGTAATTGCACTCGGTGAACTCTAAACTTTTCTTTTCATGGCTTGGAACTTAAAGTCGGTCTTTGTTTTTTCTCAGAGAGGTTAGTAGCTGTCCACCTTTTTCTGGCAGACTGTTAACTGACAAGCTTCGAGCATTTGGCAAGATGTTATCCAGCAGCAGAGCTCATCTACAGCTCTGACAGCCCGCAGCACCTGCCAAAGGATCTTCTTACCTTCACTATCTGCTGTGAGTGAGCAATGCTCAATGCTGGGGGAACTGCTTCAGTCTCCCTCATGCTGGAATTTTTCAGCTTGTTCCTGTGTTTCCTTTGTCTTTGATTGTACAGAGGAAGCCGAGGAGATACTTTCATGGATAATGAGACACTGGACAGAGGTTTTATTTGTTTCCCAAGCTAAGGTCTCCATTGGTCTGTTGGCAGATGGTCTGAGTCTAGAATGGCAAACACACTGTCATTATCTTGCTTTTCTAATCATTAAGTGCACGCTGCTACAGTAGATAACAGCATTGTCTTTCTATTGTGGAGAACAAGCAGAACATAAAGGCTTACCTCTGCACAGCTAGGTGCTAGTATTATTCTCAAGAGTAAGTTTTTTTTTTTTTTGACTGATGCAATCTGGACACAGCTCTCCTCAGCTGTGTAGATGAGAAGAATTTAATTTGCTCTCCTTTCGACTTCAGTGCCTGCAAACTTAAGGTCTTATGTCTAATGCAGTCGTGACCATGATAGATAAGCCTGCATAAGTCTACAAAGCCAGCTTCAATACATCTGAGATTAGCACATCTTCCCTATCTGGAACTTCGGTAGTTGCGGGGACGACCCTGGCCTTGGCGACAGGACAGCTGGACATAAAAGTCTTTGAGAACCCAGGCAGTTTCTCACAAGAGCATGTGCCATAATTAGAGCCATAATGGCATCTGAATGCAGTGCAGGTTAAGGAAACTCTGTCTCTGCGAGGGAACCAGGGGCTTTTGGGTAAAGAAAACAGCAGGGTTCTGCCAGGAGCCCGATGATAGCAATTTGCAGAGTGAGTTATGTCCTATAACCTCGAAGCAGCGAGTACTTTGAGCATTTTTTGTTCTTAAATGGGGTATAGTTTTCCATTTCCCATCCATTAATATGCATAGAACAGCTAATGAGGCTGAACCAACTAAGATAATAAGATTCTGCGGCTGCAGCACCACTGACTGCATTAATGGTGTATGACTCTGTGGTGAGGCATTTGTCTCCAGATGCCTTTGGACATATAAGCACAAATGGAAACCTAAAGAAACTGTGCTCAAGGGCACATGGATACAGTGAGGTTTTGATCTGCATTTTGCAGTTATTGCCCCATTGAAATGCTCCAGAAGAAAGGGCCTTTATCCATTGAGATTACATTTTACAAGTATTAAAGGACTCATTTAATTGGTTCAAGTTTTACATTTTAATTTGTGCATTGCTCATGATCTGTACAAACTGCAATCATAAATTTAAGCCGTGTTCCCATACAATACATATTGTGAAAGTTTTAAATATTGTTTGCTTAATTTTGTAGCATTTAGCTTGTTGGAATGTTGCAATCTCCCATTTTAATCTTTATATATAATATGATCATAAACATTATTTAGCTTTTGTGTCAAACAATCTATTTACAATACTTATCATTTTGAAAATACCTCTTTCATTTCATGTAACCCAAAATAATCTTATCAGCGTCAATATACAGTACACTTAATGTAGAAAGTGGAAATAAAACATTGATTCCTATCTCCTCAGTTTACCACCTTGTAGTTGAACCTGCAGTGAGAGCGACTGCGGAGGTTGTCTGGAGGTGTATTGGCAGATTGTGGGTTGTTACTAAACATAAATAGAAATTTAAAGAAGTGTAACGTCCTCTAGGAGGGAAACCTATGATTTTTGCCCTCTTCCCGTCAGCAGTTTTCTGCAGCGGCGTATTAGCGTTGTCTCCTCTCAGTAAATAATGTGTCCTCATTCAGTCACAGTGAAGAGAAAGAGCATATGACTACAATGGGCTATTATTGGCTATAATAGGGATGAAGCAGACTCTCAGGAGAGACTGGGAGACTTGTGAACTGGAAATGTCTGCTGTTCATCACAGCATTTTACAGCCAACGTTTTCTCTGCAAGAGCAGCATCACCGCCCCAGGATAACTTACACTGATGCCTCACTTCATTTACACAGGGCACTTTTGCTTCTGCTTGAACAGAAACTGCTGTTAGGTGTTGGGAAATCTAGACAACTAGACCACTAGACCAGCCCCCTGTATAGATCTTTATATACCACTGAACTGAAATCCTTCTCCCTCCCCCCCAAATATCAAGCATCCATCTTTGTGAATGAGGATCCTCATCCATGTCTCATCACATAACCCAGGATCTGTCTTCCTCTTTTCTCATCTCTCTTTTTCTTCTCTGGTTTACCACCCAGTAAGTCACTCACTTTATCAACATTGTTTCTTTTCTTACACCCTTCTTTCATAATTGAGGCCTCGTTTCTTTTTCTTAACTAGACTTTCTCATTTAATGCAGCCGCGATCATAACACAACTTACCGTTGCATCCTCTTTAGCCGTCTCTCATCCCTCCCTATGTTTGAAGGACCCCACCTTCCACCCCCCACCCCCACCCACCTCCCTCCTTTCTAGAACCCTCTCCATTTCTCTCCTCCCTCCCCCCATACTGACCCTCCTCTCTCCACCCCCCTGGCTGGACCCCTCTCTCTGGTGCGGGGCCTGGCTGTCAGGCCCTCTCCTGTGAGTGCGGCTGCTGTGATTTCCTCTGGGCCATCAGGTGGGCTGCTGCTAACTAGCCAAGCCTGAGACAGGGTGACCTCAAGCCTCAACATGATGGGTCTGAATCAACAATGTGTTCGCCTAAACAGGGAGGGAGAGACCAAACAACTTAGAGGGCTGCCTGCCAGCAAGTAAACCAACAGCGCTGCATCTCAAAGTTATCTACCTACGGAATTTTTATTGTGCAAGTAAGCATTTAATTCCTTTCCCTAAAAGTGCCTATTGGGTCTAACTTATGGCTTTTTAGTCAATACTAAACTGTTTTCACTTGGGTGTGTTTGCTGCAGTGTTTGTCGCAGTGGTGCCTCACAGTAGGTGTATTGTAAATCAACTGGGTGCAGCATGAACTGTCATTATAGTGATCATTAACACTCGTGATATCATCAGCGCATGGCAGACACTTAATTATCGGATCCCTTCTTCTGTTTCAGAGGCCCTGGTGTATTTTTCTTTTTCAGAACAATTTCTGATGTCTGCAAAATCCATATAAGCCTGTCTGATTAGAACAAGCTCAGTTTAATGAGTTTCTCCTGTGCCACTGTTTCAGGTGGATCTCATTAAGGGTAATCATACTGTAGTATGAGTTCTAAGGAGGACTTTATACACAAGCCAAAGCTATCTAAATTGATTTTCCCTCTCAGTATTGAGTATTTAACAGTTGAGATTCTGTTGGTCAGAAGAAAAGTGTCATTCTGCTAATCAGATATAAAGACTGATCAAGTAAATGTTTCTGTCAGACTCCACTGTGCTGTGACTGTACAGAGCATTCGCTAGCATTTAGGTAATAATCAAATTTAATGATGGCATTACTGAATAGCTGAGGCTTGCTGCAGTCGCTCTTTTCTCTCCTGGGTCCTTCCTCTGCTCCTCAAAATGTTTCAAACTTTTTCTCTCCCACAATTCCCTTGAGCTAGCCTCCCATCATATCTGAAATGCGCTTACAGCAGTGGCCGTCTTTTGCTTGAGAGCTCTTTGCCTTATGCTTCCATCAGAGGAGACTGAGTCTCACAGATGCACTGCTTAACAATGCCATCCCCTGCTCCCATCAGAGGGGGGAAGGTTGCGGAGCTGCGCCCCGCAGAATAAGGGGGGCAGGTCCCCTGTGATTGGCGAGAGCTGAACATCGATGCCAGCTTCCATCTGTCATGATAGCCTATCTCTGAACCTTCAATCTGTCAAAAGCTTGCTGCCTAGCTGAAGGCTCCAGGAGATTTGGCGTGCTAAACAGATTTGACAACAGGCATTATCACTGCGAGGGGCCCGGCGAAAAACGCCATCAACGTGTTAATTGTGGCTGGAGATGTAAACTGTCACTTCTCATCTCATTTAACACTTGCTTTGCCAATTTTTCTCACCTCGTTTTCCTCGCTTTATAAAACATATGGAAATGTTTTGGCTGACACTCTAATCCTTGAATAACAATATCTGCTTTATGACTTTCACTTGGAGTTTTTTTCCTAGAGGCGATAAGGCCCAACAACTAAGCACTGTTTTGTCCTTGGGTTAGCTGAAAAGTCAAGACAGACACTTCCACTGTTTGTTCCAAGACGTGCAGTCTGAATGCAGCTGTGATGAGTAATTTAATGTGAAAAACTCCTGTAGTTTAACTGAGCAAAGTTAACATTAGATAATTAGCATCCAAAGCATTGCGACTTAGCTAACATGTGACCTCAATGTACTCTTGAAACCCAGTCTTTATGTTTCACCTCATCAATAACTATATGCTGTGCGCATTGACATAAAATTACAGTTTCAAAACACATTCATTATTTATTATAGCTCTTAATATAACAAATGGTTAATTTAAAAATGACACATAAAAATAAAGTAAAATAAAACCAAACATTTCTTTCTATTTTTGTTAATTTAATAGTGCTCCCCTAAAAAAACAAGGTTTAGTTAATAAAAGTCTAAATTCTCATTTCTCTCAAAAATGTTGTTGTTGTCTTTATGTCACTATTTTTATCCCTTTCAAAGGCATCTCCAGAATGTCAAGCCTCTTCCTATTATCACTAATTGATTATCCTCTATCAAAGCACCTTATTATTTGTGAGTTGTAGCGATCAGCCCTATTATTTGTGGGCTTTCCCCTGACAGGCCTTTAATGGTGATGGTTGGTTTAACCCCCGGGCCTTGCTAATAGGATTTAGCAGCAGGTGACTGGTAACACAGACACACACACCCCTCTAACCCCTTCACCCCCAGGAATAGCAGACCCTCCCACTGCCTGCTCAATGAAAACGGCACACAAACACGGCACTAATACAGCCTCGTCATTCCCTCTGAGCTGAACGTATCTGTGTGTACTGTAGGAAGGCAGGACTGTAATGTCACTCCTGGCTCTTCCCCTTTGTTTTGAATCTGTGGAGTCAGGATGCACACAGCAGCGCAGACGTATGCAAAAGCCAATGCAAATAAAGCCGAGGCAGACACTGCGCCATCTTGGGGATGACAGACGACGACCAGACGAAAAGGCCACGGCCCCTATACTCTGGTTGTTTCATGACAGCGATGTCATTACAAGCCACAAGGTTTGCAATGTTTTATGATGTACATTTTAATGTTTACTAAACTTAATTTATGGAAACTGGAAGTAATTTATAGATTAGACAGCAAATGGATTCTACCCAAAGAGAATGTTAACTAAGATAAAATATATAATAATTAATTGTTATGGAGCAGTAGTCAACATATTTTAGCAGTAATTGTGTCATTAACTGGAGACCATCAGTGGTAGTGGGCTTGTCTAAAGGGTTTGTCTTGTGTATATGGCTAACAGGGCTTTCAGAACTGCTAGTTTACCCAGGTGAGGCTTCCTTGTCATTATAGTGCCGCTGTCCATCAAGATCAGAGCTGCTAACCAAGGCAGGGCCATTCTCTCAGATTTTATCACTTTATTTGGTGTCCATCCTTCCACTGTCTGCAGACAGCAGCAGAGGCCATCCATTTCTACCCCAACACTGATGGGAAGGGGGAGCGCAGGAAGCCTGGGTGGTGGTGACGCTGGCTGAGGGGGAAACATGAGGAGAACAGAGCCATGAGGAGCCGGGAGGGGATGGGTTTGTTATCCTGGTAATTAAGGACAGAGTGGCTTCCATGCCGGGTGTGCGGACAGGATGTGGCAAATTACTGGAGTCTTTGTGAAGAAAAGCTGCTCCCTTTCTGCTCTGTCCATTCTCAGGGGACCTCATCATCTTCTCTAACAGTCAGGATGGGATTTTGTACCCTCTATTCCCTCACCTTCTCCTTCCCTCTTTCTGCCTTTCCATTCTTTTCCTTTGACTTCTCTCTGTCACCTTCCTCCTGAAATGCATCTCAAAGTCTAAAGTAACATTGCAGCTTTAGAATTGTAGATGAGTATGCTTATGGTGGACTGTTTGACTGAAATGTAAAACTTTCGAGAGGTATCTGTGTCAAAATGTTTTCCTTAAAACATGTTTTCGTGATAAAATAAATTTCATATTTACATACTGAGAAAGATTTCAATTTGCCAGTTTTTCTAACATCATTAGATGGATTTTGATAACTAACTGTGTATGTGTTTCACAAAGGTGATTCCCCTGACATGCAGAGAAGGATAGAGAAACAGACAAACCGTGAATGGTAATTTATGTGCACATTTCACTCCTATGAGATGTCACAAGCGACAGCTCACCAAACACCACTGAGACCACAAGAAAAGTGTTTTGTTACTTTGGCATCGCTGTATAATTTCTGGAAAAGAGCATATTATGCCTTTTTTTTCTCTTGACGTTTGCGCCGCGTTCTTTAGGCTGTGGTACTCAGGTGGGGCTTGAGAAAACGGTGGCCCTCACAGCGACACGCGGTAGCAGCAGTCGCATGGCAAGACAGCAAGAGAACACTCTGGGGTTTAAAAGTACCCAAAGCATCCTGGGTAATTAGCCATTACGGCGCTGTCACAGAGGGTTCTGCAGTCAATACAGAGATAATTTGGGCAATGGTGAATGACAGTGCTGTCCAGGCTTTTGGGATGATCAAGGACAGATCCAGCTGTACCAGGCATCTGTCAGGCCCATGAATCACTCCTCCAGCCAGCAGCTGGGTGAGTGGAGCAGAGAGAATCGCTGGAGAGGCATGTGCAGACACACAAATAAACATGTTCCCCCTCTCTCCCCTCGCCACACCGGGAAATGGCTATTAAAGGTCTGCCGTTACAGAGCACCAAGTGGAAAAGGCTTGTTACCTTCAGTGGCAAATGAATGACATTGGGAATAAGGTGAGGAATAAAAGTCAGACCAAGGGGACATTTCTCACAGTTATTTCAGCTGCGTAGCTAAAACCGAGGAATGCAGTCGGCATGCAAAATTAGATCATCCAGTTTTTATAGAAAGGTATTATAACTAATGTGTTTTACACAATAACAACAAGCCTTCCTATCTTGATGCAAAAATCTGGAAACTGCTCCGTGCTCTCCTTAACTCACTTATCGACAATTGAAAACAGTTATTTAGATTTAAAATTTTAAGTACAATGGCATTCATGTCCAACTGCAAACACTTTATTGTGATTATAGAAAAAACAGTGAGATGAGAAGTGAAGACAGAGATACAAAGCAGCATATTTTTGTGGCATGCTGTATACACAACATTGCTCTTCTTTAAACTTCATAAAGTGGTGGAGTCTCATCCACCTGTATGTCAGGCCTGATCTCATCTCATCACAAAATATGGTTGTGCAAATACATAAATTAAAAAGTAAGTAAGTAAATAAACACATTATAAGAATTATTGGTGCAATTTCATATGTTGGAGTTCTGTACACAGTGTACACAACACTGTACATAAGAGTTTCACAAATCTGTACTGATGTTTCACTGCACAAAATAATTTCATATGTATTTATGTTGGATTTCTCAGACCATTGTGAGGTTTTGTATTTGATCAAAATGAGAAAAAAATATCTAATCAATTTGTGGGATAAAAATTATTTTACTGCTTGTCACAATGGGGCGAGAAAAACATAATGTAAATGTAAAATATATGAGTTGATTCTTAGGAAACAAACCCACTTTTGTAAGATCACCATAGATTTTGAACAGCTGACATTAACTTAACAAAACCTTTTTCCTGTTGACATCATATTATTTATTAATTTGTCTACTGAAAATTGTATTTTATTTTAAGAATTTATAGAACAGAACACAGACTGTAATTCTGAGCACAAAACAACAAACACATTATTATTCTGATGATTAAGTTCGGCCTCAACCTTTAAACCTTTTCAGCTCAAAGTGTGGACATGTATACAAACTTGGAAATTAAAGGACCTGTTCATGTCAACTGTGTGGCGCCCCCTGTTGAAATGTAGTTTCCCTCCTTCTAACTTTGTTTACATAATAATTTAATTCATTTTTAAGATATATTTCATGCAAGGTCTGACAACACGTGACAGCTTAACATGAGTTTAATGTCAAATTTAGTTTACATTTGCAAATGTTTGTATTTTGGTCAGTGATGGGCCAACTGCAAATTTTTACATCCACTAATATTTAGAATATGTAAAAATGTATTTGAATTGGTTTTTTAAAATTAATTTCTATAACCTAATATAATTGTGGCATCTTTCTATTAATGAAGTTATTGGTCCCTTCAGTACAGTAGTGTCTATTGCTGCAATTATCAGCCTGACTGAAAATATCTTTAAGCACTGAGATAGCTTGTCCATAACTTCTCATTACAAAGAGGTTCCCCTCCTGTAATATAGTACTGGTTCATTTTAAGTCACTTATATTGCACATGACACCCAGAATAATAACATTCTGGAAAGAAGCCACTGTTACTGCAACTTATATCTTATAATTGTCTCATTATCATGTTATATTCCCTATTGTACGTACAGTCTTACCTGCTATATTTTATCTACTGTGTTTGTAAGATGTCTTTCAAGGTTTTGTTTTGCAATATTTCAAGAGTCATCTTGTACCTTTGACATGCGATAGCCAAATAATAAAAAGCCATAACAGTTGTAGTGGTGTCATCCAAACCTTAAACAATTATTCTCAAAAGTAGGGTGCAGGGATGGACTATATCTACTTTTATACCAAAAGAGCTATAATCAGGATTGTAGAGCTCTTATACTGTATATACTGATTGTATATTAGTGGGAAAGATCATTTGCAGTATGCACAAGCTTCTCTCTGAGATATAAGTCCTACCTTGGTGCAGCATATTTAATCATAGCTGTAAAGGCTCTGCCCTGGGACTGGAGCTTCTTCTTATCATACTTTAATCAATATCTCTCTCACTATGTTAACACAAAGCAGTCCTCTCAACACTGTAGAGGTGTGTCCTTGTGCTATGGATGATGAGTCTCCTGAAATACATGTGGGAATGAAATATGTTTTTGTGACCCGTGCAAATGCTGCATTATTTCTTATGTGTGTGGGGTTTTTTTTTTCAGATTAAGATGCTAGTTTTTAGTGTGCATTTAGCCTTTCTATATTCATCTTGTTGATATACAGAATATCTTTAATTTGACTTCTTGTGATTGGCACAGTATATAGTGTGATTGCACAAAAAAAGCAGCAACCTATTATAGAAAAGGGAAACGGATTTAGAGTAAGTCACCTTCCTTCAACATAACCACTACCATTCATCTAAGAATGGAATTAACTTCATGATAGGCAGTGAAAGTACCTATCCATCTCTAATACAATGAATTCAAGGATGCACAACACTGACAGTCAATTAAAAATGAAAGATAATCCACTCCTTGCTTTTAGTGAAATGCTTATATTCAATTTCACGTATCTTCCATAAATACCTGCCATGATTTTACATCTGTTTTGCTATTTATCTGACTCTTTTATTTTTTCTAAAGTGGGAAACCATAACATCTGAATATTTACCTGCGTTTTAGCAGGGCTGGTAGCTTCTTGGTGACTGTATGACCATATTTTAGTATTCCTCTGGGATCCATTCCCGTATATGCGTCTATAAAGGGAATTTGCAGAGAGCAAAGTGAACATGTTATGTCGGTCATTTGCTGTGCAAGGATATTTTCCTCCAAACTGCGTTTTAAATGCTGTGTTTCTCCCCATTACTCTGTGCCGAGAAACATTTAAATGCCCTTTAATTAGTGTGTCCTTCCTCTATATCGATAGGCCACTGGTAATCACTCAGAGGACTAATGACTCCTAATTGAATTGCTTTAAAGTGAAACACAATAGGTCCTGTCATCAGTACCCAAACAGCAACATTTGGGAGTGAATCCAAAAAACAGGTCATTTTGTTCAGCATTTCACTAATCGAAGTTACATATTTTTGCAGTAACAGAGAAAAGCCTGATGTTACTGTGGTGATGTCAGATCATGCTCTCGCAATAGAGCCTGGGGAGGGGGAGCTGGATGGGGGTGGCTTGTGGATCATCAAAATCTCAGTAGATATTGATTTGATCTTTTCATATTGTCAAGGAGAAATCTAATCATAATAGAGCAACATAGCATGATATCTCCCTCAAACACCTTTTAACAGCTTTTGCGGCTCATTATCCAGTTTGCCTGCACCAGACAGTGTGATACCTGAGCACTACAGACCTGTGAGGGTGTCCTTTTCATTCACACGCTGTCCTAACAATCAAACAGCACAACTTCCACCTGCTACATTTCAAAACAAGACTACTGGATTTGCAGAATAACTATAAGTGGGCAGTCGTGCCTAAGGACATGAAGTGTTCATGTATTTCTCCGGCAGGTCAAAGCAGTAATTATGCCAAATATATTTCACAGGTAGTTATAAAGATATAGTTAAAGTGGCTACATTCTGACATTTCTCTAAAACAGAGGTAAGGGCTGCACCTTAAGTTAAACAGAGCTCTGTTGTAATGAAATGAAAAGTTGTAATGAAGAGGACGAGCAATTCTATATAGATACACTGTACATAGAGAGATTTTATATAGAACTTAATGATCCTTTTTCCTGTAGAGTGTCACTGGCATCACAGAAACTTTCTGTCCTAATTATCCATTTCAGCCTGTCTGTTTCACATCTCTGCAGTCCCTCATTATCCCCACAGCCACCTCACAGTCTGCTCAGTGTTACATTAGTAAAATAGAGCCTTTGATTTGTCCTCAACAGCACAGACGTATGAAAAACAGAGGAGGGAATGAGAGCGAGAAAGTGAAGCAAAGAAAGAGAAGAGAAGAGGGGAGAAAAGTCTTCTATATTAGCCTGGACGTGGCCTCGTGTGTTGAATATATTGACGGCGTCACCCTCCAGTTTTTGGGGAGAAACTAAATTCAAGGCCACACCAGGGATTTGATGCATCACAGACATAATAGGGTATATTTTGGTTTGCTCTCTGAAGTATGAGAAACATTTTTTTTCCCCCCTGAAGTAGGGAGTGTGAACTGCCGGAGGGCATTTGTAAAACAAAATACTTTACTTGACTGTGGAAACAATGAGTGCCCACACCCCCCGTGGTTGTAATGATGCAGTGAAAACCAATTCAACTGTTCTTTAAACAAAACTGCCCTGATTCAGAGAGCCTCACTCTCGCCTTATTTGAATGGGATGTTCTACACGTTAACCTGTGTTTCTGAAACCAATACATACTGCACAAAAATATCTCTGGGCTACATTTACAATGCACTAGCTGCCTTGGGCTCGCTTGCTATGACATTACTTCGGTGTTATTAAAGCACTCCCTGTACCTTACTGGCCATATTTCAGCACAAAAATGACAGCAATAAGAACCTGATCATGTTGGGTCACTCTGTTTGAAAGCAGCTCCTGCCTCTGCTTCCCTTAATTAAACCCACACAGCGCTCTTTCATCTTTGCATATTCCTCGGCTGGGACATTGATACTCATTATTTCTTAAGTCTAAACACCAAGACTGTGTCAAGAATGCATCCATCACTTGGAGGCTGCTCGAAGTCAGCAGAAATTTTTCCACTCTGTCAGCAAATTTGGCAATTTGCAATTTTCTTACTGGGGTTCTGACATGTTTTTATCGCTGAAGATGACTTTCAAATGCAGAGATCATGAGGACGGTGGCTTGTTAGTCCTCTCTCCTAACGCCTGCTCTAATGACAGTAATTAACAAGGCCACATTAGAGAGCCACCTCAGGAAGCATCTGACTGTTCATTTGCATGGCGTTAATACAGGAGGATGCCGTGCAGTGAAAGGCTTGCCATGAGTGCAGCAGCGCAGCTCTGCCTGTTTGGCAAGCCCTCCTGTTCTTAACAGCACCAGGCCCTGTTCTCCCATTCATTATGTGCCTAAAGCTTGAGTTATCCTCTCCTTGGTAGGGGGATGAATGTTATTAAAGGCATAGCTGTCTGACACAACTCTAATGAAAAATAGGATGTTTCTGAAGGTTATGTTGCCAGCTAGCTCAGAAATGCCTGCTTCATTTTTCCCACCCCAGCACAGGGCAATGTAATTCCCACCTCCTGATAGATCTTTTTTCTTAAGTTTTTTTGTGGCTGTGTGTGCAGGAGCCTCATCATAAAGAGACCTTTATTATCTGTGTTTCTTCCTCTGTAGATGCTCAACAAAGGGCGAGACTGGACTTTTTGGCAGATCATACAATTGTGAAAAACTACATCTGTGTGTCCTGATGTGGTGGTTGCTGCCCTGTGTGGGTTTAATTGAGAGGCATTGCTGTATTTTTCATGCAGATAAGGAACTAGTTTTATTTTGTTGCATTTTATAGTTAGAATTTTGTACTTAGAATTTCATAGTTATTTTTTTTACTTTGATTTCATATGATCCCATATAAACATTATTGAGATTGTAATTTACAAATAGAGGAGTATTACACTACAGTGTGCAGTCTACATTCAGATGACGCAGGCTTGTGACAGAGAGGGATGACTGCTCAGCATTTAGGGTCAGATTGCACTTTTCAGAGCTCTGTCAGAGGTGGCAGGTCACGCTGAAGACGACCCAACCAGCCCACACTGACGGATCCCAGCTCTGGCCTTAAGTGTAAATCCTCCCCTCCCCCTACCGTAGCTCCCTGCCCCGGTTTGGCCTCACCAGTCCCTAACAGCCCTATCAGAGCCACATGGGAGGCCTGTGACAGACATGCAAGTTACCAGGCTGCTCCAATTTATCCCTGTATTTAAATAAAAGACTTCTCTGCAAAGTCACAATGTCAACATCTTTTGTAAGTTCATGACTGTTGGCATTGCCATGAACAAACACAACACTGATGTTACAAAACCTAATGTAAATTGCACCTAAAGACACATATTGATTCCTTATTAAAAAGCATTGTTGAGGATGTATCATTGGTGATAGGGTGTTTGCCAAATAAACTAGAAACCTAAAGTCTAAACAACACAAAACCAGAGTGACTCCCCTTTTTTAAAGGGAACATTTACATTAATGAAATTATGTATAGTTGTCCTACCTTTGATCTTATACTGGTTAAAAACAATTTCTGCCATAATCTGGTTAAAACAAAACACCATTTATAGTTTTTTGAAAAGACCCAGGTTTACAGTCAATCATTTGTTTATTAGGTGAATGTAAAGACCCTGGTTGAGTTTACTTTATTTAAAAAAAAAAAACTTTGTCCCAGAGTAACACTCTAACTATAAGCAGTGTTGTGTTTACCAGCCACAGTGGTGGATGGTGGCAACAATCTTTGAGAAATAATGAAATATTTTATTATTCTTTAAGGAAAAGAAATAAATTTGACAATATATATCTGATTTTGAGTGACAACAAATATATTAACCACCTGTGTAATTAAACAGGGAAAGGTGGGTTAATGGGGAAACTGCATTACCACAAATTTAAAAAAAATCTCTATGTAAACACTGCCAATTACAGTCTGAACTCTGAGAACAGCATTATATATTTTCATTAGGAAGTATGGCTTCATTTTTACATTCTGAGAAATATTTCATTTAGCCAATTGTTCTAACATCATTAGACCGATTTTAATAATTAATAATTGTGAGTTTCAGAAAAAAGAACTTTGAAAACATTTTCAAAAAATTCTTTGAACTCTTCCACTAGAATGATCTGTGTTCGTAACAGTCGCATCAATTATCATTGTTAATGACATTACAGTTTTTTCTCTTTATCACTTCAAACTCTTGGAAAGTCTTGTTGACAAATCCACATGTAACCAACAAAAATAAAATGTTTCTGTTCTTCTCTGCTTTAAGGTTAATCTTCCCCTTATGTCAGGAAACTAACTGCGACAGTGCCGGCTGAGTGATTTATACTTTTGCATCAGTATCAGAAAAAGTGTTAACATGGAAGTTCACCTTTAAGCATAAAGATTTATCAGTAATGATTCATCTTTAACAAACGATTTTTGACAAGACTGAACACAGATCCAACATGAGACAGCAGATTGTAGCTCTCAACAGTTTTCTTTTTGCATCATTTCTTTAGTATTACTCGACCCCTGGGAATATTTGCCTGTCTTGCTACAATATTACATTAAAAAAAATCCCATTATGTGTTTCAAGTCAAATATTTTTCAGGCAGCACTATTGCCAGGCTTATATTGTCCTCTTAGCTGCCTTGTCTGCTGTGTAATCAGCAACAGACCCTAAACACAGATGTTTCAGGGTCAACCAGCAAGACCTCTGACAATTGGTCACCACCTCTTACTGCGTGTAAATCACAGCCAACGTCAGCGTCCCCAAAAACCATGGGTATGTGGGTGTTCCCCTCACTAAAAAAAACATGAATTACAAGCTGATAGTGATGCCACTTTAATGCTTAATCTTTGGAGCCTGCAATTTGGGGGTTGTGAGCCTTTTATGTTTTTTATAAATACTACATCCACTGGAGTGTAAACTGAAAGCTGGCACTTGTGAAATTGACAGTATTTGGTGTAATCCTGTTCATTAGCACTTTTTGTCTAAAACAGAAGCAAAAGGATTGATGTTCTCACGTGAAATACCTGACTAATTTCCTTTGTTGACTTGCAACTGGCTGATATTATAGCTCGATCACCTGTGGAGCGTTTAAAAACATGCAACTATTGTCGCTGTTGTCTGGCATCGTGGTTTGTTAGGGATGTTTTTGAAGCAGCGACTCGCCGTGTCAGATTATGCCACATATCCATTTGACTTTCATAAGCTGTTTACGCTTCAGAAATTGTGGCAATGGCTTCTCTCTTGTGCAAAGGCTTTTACATATGTTGTGTGTCTCAGAAATGCTGCCCCAGTTATAGCTATCATTCTAAAAAAAAAAGAAAAGAAAAAAGTTACATGAGGCTTGTCATTTTTCAGTTTTCTTATGTTATTTGCATCTTGTTTGGTGTTTTGATAAAGCATGCAGAGATCATTTTAGAGCAAAGAGAAGACTAGAATAAAAGTAGCAATGAATTCTTACATCAGTCAAGCCATACAACAAACTAATGGCACCTTTGATTTATTTTAACTTCCTCACTATTAAGCTAATAGCAGTCCCATTATTTCTCCTCTTCCTTATCTCTTCCATTTTTTTAAGAACAATTTCTG
Source organism: Maccullochella peelii (assembly GCA_002120245.1). Taxonomy (NCBI): domain Eukaryota; kingdom Metazoa; phylum Chordata; class Actinopteri; order Centrarchiformes; family Percichthyidae; genus Maccullochella; species Maccullochella peelii. The sequence goes on from LKNJ01000032.1 coordinate 237,692, forward strand.
TGAGTGTATTTATGGCTTGTGTTTTACACAAAGCCTGGTAATAATGTGTTTAATATGGACAATATTGCTTACACATGGGCTCTTATTAGTGAGTGGTAGTCTGGTCTCGGGATCAGTGGCAGTATCCTTAAGGGATGGCCTCTCTTAGGGAAGGATGAAACAAGTGCATGTGAAAAAAACCCAGCGTGAGCCCTGTTCAAAGGCACAGACAAGTTCTGACTGGATTAACATTTATTGACCGTTCAAGCTTTGCTTTTTTTTCCACCCCCTTTTTTATTTTCTTTTTCCTTTTTTTTGCTCCAGGACAAAGATTCAAACTTAATTGCACTGGCTGTTCCACCAACTGATCACCAATGTGCCAACAAAAGCCTCCCTAATAGGCGCTTCATTAAGGATTAGAAAGTCTCTATTACAAAACAAATTAAGCATGCTCTGATCTTAACCTATAGGTCGAACGGCATTACAGCAAAGTTTAAGCTGTTAGATGGCTGAAAAACTTATTACGGGTTAGCGCTGAGGTAGCAGTTTGGTATTGATTTTACGATAGCTAGGTATGATGATTTATGGAGTGCTTGTGTCAGTATAACAAGCTGAAGGACACACAATATCATCTCCAACATCATTAAAATTCAGAGGTCTCCAGAGCTAGCTCATCAAGTACTGTTCACCACCTTGGAATTTCATACAGACACACACACACACACACACACACACACATATATATATATAGTCAGAAATATCAGGATTAAGATAGGATGTGTATTCACTCAGGCTTCCAGTTTTTTTGTACCACTTTGATGCAGTGCTACATTACATTGTGAGTAGATCTCTATTTTAACTATTTTTACCCTGTTTTGTGTTTAATTTGCACTATTACAGCATGCTTATATTCTGATTTGTGTGTAAGCTTGGTTAATGTTTATATCAATCGTACAGCACAGCAGTTCAAAAGGTCTACCCTCGACACAATCAGCGCCCTGGTCTCTGAGCAGCCGCTAACAGTCTGGCCAGTAAAATGTGTGGTACACTAGAGCCCCCTGTGGGCACATGAGAGTAATGCTGGCTGGTAGTAATGAGCCAGAGTTACTGATATTTGGATGAGGGTTTGTTGTTGAGAATTTGCCCCAATGTTCATGATGAGCATTATCTATTTTTTATTGTTTCTAAGCAGTTTTCAATACTGTTCTGCTACAATTCTTCCCCAATCTGCATTCTTAACATATGACTAATTGCTTCATCTAAAAAATGGATAGAATTTTTTTTCTTTGTATGCAAGAAATCACTTATTCTAATAATATTGCAAAAACTCTAAACAGACATCAAGCACAAAGTGGTGCTTCCTAAACTTTTTGCAATCACACTCTGCCATCATTTTTAAGGTCCAAATAATTTGCTGGTTTTGTAAATATGTTCAGTTCCATTAATGACTGTTGTTAAGTCAGTCGAGCTGCCAAATATAAATTCTTCAGTGGTATTCTAAACGATAATGAATTGAAATTTCACTGTCCTCATCAAAATCAACATAAAACTGCTTTGCTAAGAAAGATGTCTGTAGAATTCGTAGTGCAGTAATAAGGGGAGGTGATAATACAAAAGCAAACAAATCATTTAGCTGTCTTTTCACAGAAACACCCCTCCTGCTCCCCCCCCCCAAAGAACCCCAACAAGGAGACTTCAGACTACCATATCAGGTCGGGCTGTCCGAGGATCGGCCTGTGGGATGTAGGTAAGCTTCAGGGCTTCTGTCTGCCTTTCTCTGTCTCTCAGATTCCTCTGGATCCACCCCCCTCCTGGATCCCAGATTCTCTCCATCATCTCCTCCAACCGTGAGGTCTAACCGGCAGGGCAGGGGCGTGTGGGCGGACATGCTGGGTGCTGGCAGCGTGCTCCGTCTGCTAGTGAGTAATGCGAGTACAGAGACGACCCCCTCCACCCCCAACCCCCCCAAACACACACACATACACACGCCTCACACTCCTAGAAAGAGATGGGCCATAGATGGAGAGTCAGGCGCTCCTGCTGTGACTTGGCGCACCCCACTGGACAGCTGGAGACTTAGGGAACGGAGACGCTGCCAAACATGCCTGACAGAGCTGGGGAGTGCTGGAGGTGCAAGGCTGGGCGAGGCCTGAGGTGGCTCCCATACCTGCAGCTGATCACCGGCCCATCATCTGTAATTATCTACACTTATATACCGGTGAGATAAAAAGAGGGGATGGTGAACACACACATGCACACGCACATACACATTTATAATCACATTAAAAGGCTATGGAAGCAGACCATTGACCAACCAGTGGAAACCAGTGAGTCTGGAATGAATGCACCTAATTATGTTACTCTGATGAGGAAGCTGTATCTGCTGCAATTATTTTGATTGATATAGTTGTACAGCGGTAATAGGCTTAATGTGCCCCTGCATTGTTTAGCTAATGCCAATTATATTGTATAACAACAACAATTTGCTCAAACTGTGAACAACAGTTATTACTGAACCCAAGGCAACAATGAGATCTATTACTGTTTCGTATGAGTCATATTTATGTTTGGCAATTTTGACTTATGGCTGCAACTAATGATTATTTTTATTGTCGATTAATTATATTAGAGTTTTTTTTTACTGTTTTCTCTCAAAAATGTCAGAAAATTGAAAAAATTCCTATTGTAATTTCCTAGAGGTGACATATTGCAGTAGCTTGTTCTATACGAATAACCAAAACCCAAAAATATTCAGTTTACTTTCATAGATCACAAAGAAAAACATCAGTTCCTCACACTTGAAAAGCTAAAACCAGAGACTGTTTTGCATTCTTTTTCTGGACCAATTAATTAATCGACTATGTTGATGTGTACACACTTTTTTTCATAACACATTATCATATATTTTAAAATCTCTAATGAATTCTAAGGGAAAATATCTGAAGATGGCTTACGAAATGTTCTACCAAGCCAACAGTCCACAAATTCTCCCTCTCCGGGTCAAACAGCTTGCACACAGCATATGCAGATTAGAGCAAAGTGTTGCAATCTACACTGAGACTCTTCATCATGATGCTGTCGGGCTGGAGCTATTTTACAACTATAGCTTCTAATGCAGGATAGATCCCTTTCTGTAAGGAATAATGCCGCTTTAATATTATGAATATCAAGCCAAGCCCCCTGCAATGTGGCTGTGGCCCATTTTCTCCTCCTTCATTCTCAATCTATCTGCTTAATCTTGATTCATCAGTTACTGCAGCTTATTATGGAGCCCTGACAGCATGCTCGGGTTCTTGATAAATGACACTGCTCAGGCCAGATTCAAAATGTGAGGCTCAAGTGCCAATTATCTATGCAGACCTTGTTAATAAGGGGATCTCTTGTTAACTATCTAATCTCAGCATGAGCATCATTTGTCATGAAGAGCCCGTGTTTACCTCAGAGACAGGAGTTCCCGAGACCTCCCCTGCCTAACATATGTAAAACCTGGATCTTTGTTCCTTTAATAACCTTTTATTAACAGCCTGACATCATGATTAAGTTTGGCCCAAACACGCACACAATGAGGTACACAATTACCCTCACCCACTCACAGAACTGCAGCAGATCACAGTCAGAGAGAATAATGAATATTGAGCCGGCGTTTGATCCATTCCACATCGAAAGCCCAATTTGCTCGAGCACCTGGAGCTGTGCCACTGCATGCATTTTTTTGAGGTGATGATGGATACTCATGGGAGCTTATTTCCATGAGCACATCTTCTCCTGATTTGTAAAGATGATAAGTGCTTTGACCTTAACTTATCATTACAGCTCATTAAAGCTTTTGTTTGTTCCACCTTAGAAGAAGAAGCTGGTTTTAAACCAGCTCATTGCAAAGCATTATGGCTCTCGACTGTTAAGAAGTTGGAAATGCTGCGTGTCTTTGTTTTAGTTTTCATTTAGCAACTTCTCCGAGGTCTCAAGGTCTCAGATTAATAAACACTCGCTGTGGTCAGAAGTGCGGAGCAGCTGAGGGAGGTGAGATGCCCCCTGTCCTCTCTGAAACCCAGCATCGCCATCCTGTCAGCCACATCTTGATGTCTGGCTCACAGCTCGCTGCTCGCTCTTAGTGTGTATTCTCTTCCTGGGAAAGTAGCAAATAAAACATTTTGCAGGTCTGCATAGCCAAGGGACTTTGTCTTCCATCAAGAAACACCTCTAGCTTGTAAGTGCAGAAGTTGTAAAATACTTCCAGACAGCACTTGGAACATTGCCTTTAACCTTAGTTGTCCAGCATGAAATGTAGAAAAAAAATGATTCTTTGAAATAAATAATTAATCAGTGTGTTTTCTATTATTGCTTGGATATGGAGTCAGTAGGAAGCCAGGTGGAGCGATCAGATCTTCACAGCATCCCCACTTCCTGTCCCCCACAGAACGCTAGACTGTCTAGGCAGCATCTGCTGAGGAAAATAAAGCCCCTTTTCCTTCTCATGTAGAGAAGATCATTTGCATAATATCCCCCTCTGTAAGGTGAAAACAGAATAATAATTGGTTTGCCCTTTTCTCTCTGTGTGTTGTAAAACAGTTAGGAATTAATTTGAGGATAACTGTGCAATTAATTCTAAATGCTAAAGATGGTGTGGGGGCTTTGATTCAAAGGAGGGGAAAGGATATACAGACTGAGGTCATGAAACAAAGACTTTGTGTTCCTGCTGCTGCTCGAACTTACTCTACTGCGTTTAAAGAGTGCATGTGGGGGTTTTGGAGTATTTGGTTGACAAACACACTCATTTGCCTTTCCATATTTATTAATCCTCTGCCAGTTAAGTCCCAACTCATTGTATATACTCAGCGGTGTTGTTTGGATATTCTTGTCTTAATGATGAATAATAGTACTGCAGGAAAAAAGGTTGCATGAATACTAGGATTCATGGGTCTGTTTTTAACCTCGTTACACAACGCTGTAAATTCCGCATGCATCCCCATTATAGCTAATGAGCAGCACTGTAATCAGTGCCTGACTGGGTGTTGTGTTTTTGTTTTTCGCAAGTACTGTGTTTAGAGTGAAGGAACATGCTCCGCCTTCCTCTGACAGGTGCCAATAACAGGCTCTGTTTGTACATCCTTGAAGGTCAACATCAAAAAGGCTAGTTTGACATGACAATAGAGTTGGTCTGACATTAGAGTTAAGGAGATTTGACACAAGCACATGTCTGTTGAGCTTCCATTTAGGCCAGTGGTGTGATATTGGGACATACTTTTAGTGTTGTAGCAGTGGCGTGGACATGTCTCCCTTCTGTAGCTTGTCCTATTAGGAGGTGCGGCTTCATTCTCCGACACTTCCACAGCAGAAAAAGAACACGCCTCGCCATGAGTCCCAATTACACCTAATGATGGCGAAAGGATGGAGCACATGCAGATTGTGCCGCAGTTCCTTTGTCACGCCAGGCACAAGGCATGATCATTTATCACACCAGTCATATCCTGCACTCCTCCCTGAGCGCAGACAATGAATCCCAGCACATCATCCATGCTGTTATTTGTGTTTAACTGCCAGGAAAAGGAAAATAAAAGCCCAGTTACAAGGCGTTGCACGAGCACGGCTGTATCCTGTAAGCAAACGTAAGAGTCTTCACCATCAGGGAGGAAATGCTGCCATCCTCAGAATAGATCTGTCCTGACAAAGTCTACACAACCAGCCGCCTTTACCCCTTGTGTTTAGATTATTTTGTTCGTAATCAATTTTGGCTTTGAAATCCAAATGAGATGACTGTAAGGTCTGTGTGTTACATGTTGAGAGGCGGGGGAGAGCTTAGTGTGAGATTTGGGTAGTGCTGTGTGAGTACATGTGCTGCCGCAGCAGAGAGGCGGCTCTGCGCTTGTCAGTGGCTTTCTCCTAATCCTGGCCTGATCTTTGTGTTTGATCCGCAGCATGGTCCTGAGACAGCATCAGCAGCAGCTATTGCTGTAATTTAAAGTCAATATTGTACTCATGATCCCTCTCCCCGGGCTAACCGAACAGCCTCTCACCGCGATGGAGAAAGTCATCTCTGCCGCTTAGAGGGAATCCTCAGCTTGAGTACTTCTCTCTCTCTGATACTCAAAAGAAATCTGGCCGGTGGGTTGTGTTTGTTCCTGGAAAAAGAAAGATTTGGGATTATATTTGCTGTTTTCCTCCTTGCCGGTATCTTATGTCTTTCTTGACTGCTGACCTGCCATCTAGAACTCATGCTATGAAGTGAACGAATACAAAAACACAAAAAGACACTGAACTGATCCTGCATACTTTATAACATCAAATGTTTGCTAATCTTTGAGAAGCAAAATGTAAATACAAACAGCATTTGTTCACTGTGCATATATATATTTTTTTTTTTTTTTTTTTTTTTCAATATCCATGTTACAATTGTTCATAAAAAGTACAAACCTCATTAGAAATTGTTATTGACTCCAGGATCCAGCTAACAAGCCCATAGTGACATCAATAGCTTTGATGATTCATTCAGAAGCACTTTAATAGATCTAAGATTAGAAGTGGGGTTTCATCCACAAATCTCCCCCCCATGTTATTACACCGAGAGCTAAGATATTTATCCTGTGTGAATGGCGTGAGATATATAAGGGTGGCTCAAGGGCCCGTTAAATCCATACATGCCATGATCTGCAATGTGTTGCACTAAAACTTTCGACAAAATGTGTTGCTGACAAACACTTTGATTGAGGCGGTACAGAGCTGTAAATTTAAAACCCAGGGTCAGTGAACTCTCTATAGATGGAGGTGAAATGTCAAAAATTGATTCCTTTAGTGGCCACAATTTGTTTTGATATAGTGTCAACCTTTTATTGTGGTGCTGTTTTACTATTTAGTGTGGTGTTTCGGAAGGTTTTGGTTTTAACCAAAAGGCTGCTGACCGCACTGATTACCATGTACAATCAGAGGAGGAAGGGGCCAATCATTTAGATTTTTATGGCAGTCTACATTCATTTTAGAAAGGTTAAAGGGCCTTGTCCTATAGCAATACACTGAGTTGTTGGTGGTTGAAGAAACCATCCATGCATTCTTGTGCTCCATCATAGCACTTTAGCATACACTGTGGTGGGTGATACTGACTAGCATTACCTCAAAAAGCACCCCCAAAGTTCAAAGTTTTCTATTATTGTGTCCTCACAACCCTTATTTTCATACAACAGAAAGATAATCTGCTAGTGGGGTAAGATTATTTAGCATCTTTCTAATACAAATCATCATGTTTCATGAATTTAAAACAAAAATGTATTTTTATTTGTTTTGAAAACAGTGTACAACAAATAGTGAATAAAAGAACCTCCTTTTTCTGAATTATAAGTCCCATTTGTTTTATTTCCACACAAATATGGTTAGCTACTTCTACGGGAGATTATGTACAGCTTAAAAAAAATCTGAATGCACTCACCTAAAGTACTAGCATTAGCATTCTTGACTTCACAACTTTAAGTTTGTAAAATCTGTGAATCTCTTGGCCATATCATTTAAAACACTGACATATTTTCCCAAAGACTTAGTGTACTGCTTAAGTAAGCAATTTACTGGCAATTTTGCACACTTAGCGCAAGTGCAAGTAAACACATCGCATTTGGCTAGCTGTAGAACATAACCGTCCTCTGTCAGTCACAAGGCGTTCAAGCCCACAGATAAGCTGGCTCAAAATTGCCTTCTTCTTTAAGAAAAGGGAACTAATGCTACAAAATTTAGAAATAAGAATTTTTAAATATGTTTTATAAAAAAAAACAACTTACTTCAAAAACAACCAATAAAAGAAAAAATGGCAAATACCTCATGACATGATAAAAGAACTGAAGAAAGAGCTGCAGTGTCGTCAGTTAACTATCTCGCTTGCGCCAACTTGTCTATCTTGACTATTGAAAGGACCACCAGGAGTGGACAAAGTCATGGAAACACCAAACAGCACATACATTTCTTGATAAACAGTTGTCTTTGTGCAGTGGACTACTGGACTGTTCATCCTGGTGGTTCTGAAATCATTCTTGAATCTGTTTATAGCTATTGTTTTAATTTCAAATAGAAGCATCTTGAGTGAACAGCCCTGGTACCCCAGAGTGCACCTAGTCCTGCAAAATATCCTCATATTCCCTGTCTGTTATGTCTATTATGAAACCATACAGAGGTAATTATCAGTGCTAATGACTCCCACAAAATGGCTGCGTTCACCATCACAGATCCACCACTCATGTTTAAGTGTTTGCATCTTTAAGTTTTCTCAGTAAGCCTGTTCATAAACAAGTTCATCCGACAATATTCCTGGTTCTAAGCTCTTTACAGCAGGTTATTCATCATTTTACATTATTTTTTTTAACATGAATAGCTTCAGAATAGCAGCCCTGTCAGAGATATCAGCTTTATGAGACTCACAACACATACAAACAGTATTGTTGCAATGGCGTCACAAAGATCTTTTATTCTTTACTTTTGAGGTTGTAGCTTTGTGGTCTCAAATAAGTACTTTTAAATTGGCTATAAACATCCATGTCAGTTTTTCAGTTTTTAACATATGTTACTGTTAATCTGTATCATGGACTATTATTTTGCCTACCTTCTGGCACAAGGTGACACTTTGACTCTTTCTCAATGGCAATTCAACTTCATTCCCAATTTAGCCCTTGAGCAAATCTTACCCTGTAACACCAAATTATTTAAATCAACGCTAGGCTAAATGGGACCATGTCTATGAAAACCAACTGGAGCAACTGCAGCACTAAGCATAATCCATATGTGTGCACACAGACATACGCCAGTGGCCCACTTATAACTTAAATGACTAGTTTAGTTAACCTTCCTGTTTAAGTCTAACATATTGTTATGACAGCAATAGTGCGCTGCATAATTTACATAGCATTAGCATCAGTCATCAGCCCGCCTGCTATAAATACACCTGACAGCAGAACTGTTTCGGAAGTGTTCTTCGCAGGATAGTGCACAGGACTCCAGAGGTGAGGTACTTTGATAGTACAGCTCATGAAATATTTGCTGACTTCTATCACCTATGGGACTACTGTTCTGATGGAGCCAATGATATGTGCCCCTATTAGTCTCTAAGGAGTTTTCCTAGCCCACTTTCACCCGATCCGTGCCAATTAAGTAGCAGAATTATGTATATTAGTTGGAGTCAGTTGTACTTCCACGCAAAGGAATGCATATAGGGAAGGATGACAGAGGGATACCGTTGAGTAATTAGAGTGAATTTTCAGAGCCCTGGAAACTCAATCATATGCTGCCATATGCTAACTATTTTTAACCTGTTCTTTCCTCCTCTTCTCCCCTCTCTTCTCCTCTTTCCGTCATAAATTCCACTACAGAAATGAAGAACAAACTCTCTGTCCGCACTGCTGTTACTTTGCCTAAAGTAACTGTTAAAAGTCCACATGACAACTAAGGAGGTTGGTGGGGTAAAAACAGCCACTTTAATAAAAGCCCTTAAAAGTCGTAACGCACACTTTCTTAAGATAAACTTGTTTTGATCATGTGTGAGTATGAAAACAACTTTTCATTCTCATGTCTAATTCTCATTTTCCCTCCATCAGTGATAAACAAGTAAATGGATCCCAAATGCTACGCATGAAAAAACATTAATTGAGCTCCTCAGACTTTCTGTAAACTCATTATGTCATGCTTGGTTTGTCATCCATACAATGCTCACAGCAATGGCTCTTTAGTCTTCTTTATGGAGCTGGGTGGTTTGTGGAAATATGGAGTGTCAGAAGCAGACCTCTAATCCTCACAGACACTTCCCACAGTCATCAGTATTCTAATGACTCACCACCGCCATCCCAGGGTGTTTATTTTTAGAGATAGAGAGATTGATGAGATGCTCATATCATCCTTAACCACCAACTAATTAACTAATTAGGACATTCAAATGAAGACTTGCTCTGGATAGTGCAGCGTGGCTTTGGCATGGGCAAACAGCTCTTGATAGTAACTGCTTGACTCAGCTTCAGTGGGGGTTCAGCATCATAGTCTCTTGCTCATGGTTCATGTTCGCCTCGTTGGTGCCAAATAGTTCTGTTGCATTATGGATGAGGGCAGATATTGATCAGACAAAATGGTGCTGCATTGGGTGACCACAGCAGCACGCATGACATTGATGGTATCAACTTAACGTCTTTTATATTCATGTATTCATATACTAATCGGAGCCTGTGTTCCTCTTTACAGTTTCCCACACAGGTGTAGATGATGAGGCCTTATGTAGATCAATATGTCGTCAAACCCCGGCCACATAAGCCCACCCCGTTTAGTGTCCCAAAATGCACTCTTATTTTTCAACATCAAATGATTTTCCATCACACTCCACTTAGGCTGACTTTGAACTTTGAACTTTGAAGGCTTGCCTTGGCAAAGTTCTTGCTGTCTGTCTTTTATTTTGTTTTTTTATCATTGACTTATTCACCCTTTCACCTTGTTCTCACCATGTTTGGATCAGAACTGTATCATTAAACATCTATTTGCACTGATTGTTAGCCCAACAGGCGTAATGTGTCAGCATTCTGTAGACGTTAATTGGAAGGAGATATGGATGATGGCTTACTGCTGCTGTAAGTCAGCTCCTTAAAAAGGCTAGCATGTAGTGCAGCTATGAGCCATCTGACCAGTCCACACTCTCCTGATTATGATTGAAATGATGTACCTCATTCTCAGCTTGTTTTGTAAAAAGAAAAGAAAAAAAAGCTTTTGACACTAACATTTGAGGATTTAATCCCTCATGGCTTTATTTTAAAGGTTAATAATCCTTTTAATTAAAGGATAAGCCTGGTATTGAACACAAAATGTAATCACAAAAGGATTACCAGAGAGATGAATATAGCCATAGCAATTAGTCCAATAATTAAGGTTTTAGTGCTGGACAGAGATGAGAGAGCTCTGGTGATGTGTCATAAAATTCATAGAGTTGTTAGGACGCTGTGAATATGTTGGTTGCAGCTTTGTGTCTGCATGTGTGCTCGGGGTGGTGGTGAAACATGGCGTCCCAGTGGATGGAGCCGCAACAGCTGTTCTTGCCTGAGCCTGGTGTTTCGCACAATATGATCGCTCCATCAGCAAGCCCACTCTCCAAACAGCCGCATCTGCATTCATCAAACACACTTATCAATAAACAGGGGCGCGCAACAAATAAATGATCTCTGAGAGGAAACAAAACAGCAAGCCTGGAAAAAAATGTCAGCCGTACACTTTAATCACTGATGTTGTTAATCAATAAAACAGCTTCATATCTTTTAATTAAAGTTTTATTCGCAGCAAATGTTTGCTGAATCTGTCTGCATGTCTTTTGTTTTTGTTTTTCATTAATGGAACCAGTTGGGGCAGAGGAATGGAGGTGGCAGCTGCTGATGACCAGTCACGATGGGGCACTTGTGTTTGTAATTGCATTTTGTCACCTACAGAGGGTGTTAAGAATCCTTGTTAAAAGCTGGGGGAAATCTCACAGTAACAATTATTGTAGAGCAAATTACCAGGTAGGCAATATCTAAGCTGTCAGGAAAGGTTAGGAGAAATGAGAGGAAGAAGATGGACTATTCAGACATTCATCATGGCCATAGTTGCCACTTCCAAATTGAAAATTGGAGGGAATGCATCCTTCATTTTCTCAAAATTTGACTGAGTTAGTTCTGATTATTGCTGTGATTGACAGAAAGGCCTGTATAAATAAATAGGATGGTAATTCATTTTTGTGCTTGTGTCTTAGATCCATTCCCACATATCACCTCTCAGTGTTTGGCGTTAACAATAATCAGACTGCCCACATGACCATGTATGTGAACAGGCACATGCTAGATGCACATGAACATGTATTAATAGATCTAATCTGGCCTTGGATGGTGTTGGGAGGATTTCTTCATTGGCACTGGCTGCAGTGGTACCATTGCACAGCGTTGCCACATGAGACTTTCACTCTACCATCTGTCTGTTTTAACTCTGTATATTACATTTATACTACGCACTTGGAAATGTTGCTTCCTCGTTTTAATGGGAATGTGAGGCAACCGTAAAATAAATATTCTCTCTTTCCTCTGGTGACCGTGGTGTTGCTGGAGCCAAAAGCATCGTCCGTGTTCATTTGCAACAGCATTGTCCTTTGAATTCCATTTATGGCGAGCTATAAATTGAATTATTGAAAAGCTATTGTTTGTTGCATGAAATCAGTGAAGCAGTAAAGGGGTTAAAGTCAAAGACTCATAAAAACAATAAGCAAGGGTGTGAAAAAAATCTACTCCAATCAGGATTGGGTCAATATTTAGCCCCTCACCATATCAGAAGATTTAATAGGACATGCTCCATGTGTATTTATAGATTGCAGACATCTGCGGAAAATGGGAAATGGTTTAGGTGTTATTGATTCTGGATTTTAAAAGTTTTACTCGGTAACACATAGGTAACTTTAAGTTTTGGGGGGGGATATATTTTAGGACATGATCTAGTTTGGTAGAAAAAGTAGGCCTGAGTCTGAGAAAAACTCCTGTTAGTCCTCTGGGTGCAGTGGACAGGCTGAGTTTTACCTGCTGTATGTCAGCTTGAAGTTTGAGTAATGAAATCCTTTTCTTATTCATTCTTAAACATATTTTAAAACATTGTTTATGCACACTATATGTACAGTATAGAGCTGAGATGATTAGCTGATTAGTGGATCGACAGAAAATTAAACTATTTTGATAATCGATTACTCGCTTAAGTCACTTTTTAAGCAAAAATGCCAATTATTCATGGGTTTTCACATATGAATATTTCCAGGTTTTGTTTATCTTCTATGATATTGAACTGAATATTTTTGGGTTTTGGTCTGTTGTACTGTTGGCATATTCTGAGATTTTGCAGACTAAACGATCAATCAGTTGATGGAGAAAATCATTGTCAGATTATTCTATAATGAAAATAATCATTAGTTGCAGCCCTAGTACAGTATATTCCTGTATTAAGCTGCCAAGAAATATCTCACTTAGACCCCTCTGTCTCTGCTCTTATCACAGCGTCTCTGTTTAGCCATTTGCAAGCTGTGACCATTGTTGATTCAAGGTGAGACCTGATATTATTGCCATATAGGCTTGTGTTTTTATTGTTGTTATTTTCAAGAATGGGCCCATTTTGTCATTTAATTGAGGCTCATGGGCTTGGCTGTGAAACAGCACACAGGGGAATAAGACGTCAAGTGGCTGAATTTCCACAGCCATTAACTGTTCCACACTCAATTAGAATGCATAGGATCCTGACATTTCATAACTTATGGGTCTCCAGGCTGATATAACCCCCCGCTATAAAAGAAGCCACATTCTGAAGACACAGAGCCAGATACTTACTTCCTCTTTGAGATTTAAGCGATTGCTTTGTGAATTTTTGCAGCGGAAATTCAAGGCTGGATAAAAAGGCATGCATGATGTGATAAAAAACCTTGTAGGGGCTCGATGTTATTGCTGCCGTTTCTGTGTTAGTGTGGCGTAAACATATCACACAGAGGATGCCACAGATTACTGTTTAGAAGCTACATCTTATCTAAACTATCAATTAAATTCAGTTAAGCATTCTCATATTTCCACGTCTAATAGATCATGTTGCATACCAGAAATAACGAATAATGAATGCAGGATAAATGCATGACAGTGTTGTAATACAACACAAATGTAAAATATGAACGGCAGCAAATTGAGTCACTTAATAAAAACAAGGATTTGTTGTGCTGCTATGAGCCATCTTGGGAAAGGTGATCCTGACAATCAGAATTATGATGATAGAAATGCACTTTGATTGCTGTTTAATTTTCTTTGGTGATCTCTCACCACCACTATAACTCAGTTTGAAAACAGACAGGTCCTATTTGCCAGGTAATTAATAACAGGCCGCTGAGGCAAGATTTAGCTATTATTTCTAATATGTTGTGTGATTGTAAAAAGCACCTTTTCCAACAGTGCGATTGCATTCATTTATATCTTGTTATTTTGTAAATGCTTTTCCAGAGCTTTAATTTATACAAAGTGAAGGCGAATTTTCAGCACAACCATCAGTAATCTAATTTAAAAAGAATCTGCTGCTATCTGAAGGGTTACCAATTAATTCAAATTGATTGCCTGTATAATTTAGTATATTACAAAGAGCAGTATTAAGCTTTCATTATGCTGTGCATGCCTGTTTGCTCCGTTGGGTTTATCAACTTATTTTTCATCATAACACTTTAAAATAAGAAACCTAGTCTGATCCTTAATCACTCAAATCATGAATACCAGCATGTAATGTGGAGGTGATGAGTTTTAAGAGAGTCACTCCTAATCATAAAGTACCTAACATGGATTAGGAGCAGAGAAACGAAATTGAAGTCAGGCGTTGGGCAGTAGATCACGCTTTCTTTGGGTTCTCTGTTGGTGGCAAACCAATAAACTTAAAACAGGTGAGCCCTCTGCCATGAACAACAAAGCACCATCAGCCATGCCTCCAAGGTGGAGCCTCCTATAGGTCACTGCGGCTGTGACTCGACAATATGACAGATTAACGACAACAGGTTGAGCCCTGCACTTTCGGCCGCCCACAATCTCAATTATGTCTGTCTTAATGTACACTGAACAGCCACAATCGCAGGGCCATGGACAGGGTAAACACACTTGCAGGAAGCAGACTAGTGACAGGATAATAAAGTGCCATGATTGATTCAGCTTGCTGTGTGCCAGATCGGTTTATTGTGTGGGAGGAGTGGTACCAGATTGTGTTGGTTTCTGTGGTGAGCTATCTGTTGTCTTGGTTTGAGAGTGGAGCTGAGGCAGCCTGAGCGATTATATGTAAATGTTATGGTTTCCTGTAACTGTGTTGTATTGTGTGTGATGTTTTGTGTTGTTTTTTAGGTCTGCATACATTTTATACTTTAAACATATTTTGACAGTGGTGGAGAAAGTATTCAGATCCTTTGTGTCTTTAACAAAATGTATTTAAAGTATCAAAAATAAAAGTACTCAATGCAGACAATTGGCCCCGCTGAGTGTTATAGTATTAAATCTCACATTATTGGATGATTGTTACTGATGCATTAATGTGTAAGGAGAATTCTACTGTTGTAGTTGGTCTAAAATTTGAACTATTTTATATAGGTAGCTTAAGGTAGTTTAATCTATAACAGTGTATCATATTTTATAAATATATAATATTAAGTTCATCATCATGCTTTGTATGTAAAACCTTAATCTGCAAAGTAACTAGTTAATATAGTTGTCAAACAAATCTACAGGAGTCTAAAGTAACTAACATTCAGTATCTGTTAATTTGCTGATTCTTTTCTTGATTCATTGATTAATCTTTTGGTCAATAAAATGTCAGAAAAAGTTTTTTAAAAAAATCACAATTTCCCAAAACCTAAGTTAACACATTCAAATTAGTTTTTTTATCTGACCAAAAGTCGTAAACCCGAAAATAGTCCGTCTATTATCATATACAGTATGACATACAAAAGCTTCAAGTAGTCACATTTTGGAAGTTGGAACCAGTAAAGGTTTAAACAAACAATTAATGGATTATCATCGTCATTTGACTTATTGATTAATTGTTTCAGCTCTACAATATTTACCCCTAAAATGCAGTAGAGTAGAAGTATAAAGTAGCATAAATACTCAAGTACAAGTACATCAAATTTGTACTTGAGTAAATGTAGTAAGCTACATTCCACCACTGTATTTTGATATGAACTTAACAAAGTTCTGCTCCCTTTTTATTGCTACAATAGGTTTTTATGATGCCAAAATTCATTGTGTTTTAGAAAAGGTTAAAAAACAATCTGTCACCTGGCTAATATGTCGCCAGCAGCGACTGTTTGTCTGTGCCCGTACATTGGAAAGAGAGTTAATGCATATTAATGGGGCCTATAAAAGCAACTAATTGAGCATTCCGGATCTTGCTGAGTTGGGGATCTGTGAGTGACATTGTGCAGCACCAGGACCCACACCAGACTGCCTTTATTAGCTCTCTGAACTGGGATGTAGGTCAGGCCATTAAAAGCAGGAAGGGCTTTTTCACTAAATGTTGATGTGACAGCTTCATATTTGACACCCCAATCTGTGAGCAGTGCTTAAGAACAGCAGCCGCCCGGCAAGCAGCTCTAAGTAAGGAGACATTATGTAACGGATTGCTGCTCCAAAAAGTTAATCCTAGTTTAAAGCGATTTAATTGAGCTCAATAAAAGGCAGCCATATGCGTCCTATAAAAATCAACAGCGTTCCATTTGAGCGCTAAGTAAACATGCCTTAGATATCATCTTATGTGAACAAGTCTCATATCCAGTGTTGGTGATGTAATTTTATTAATGATTGAAACAAAGCCTGCATTTAGTTTTTGCTTGTATGATGATTTATTTGGGGGGATATTCACATTAGTTAAAGAGTGACATGTTGATGGAAAATAAGCCTAGGGGTTGAATATTATGAACCCATCATTATTTTAAAAGAATAGATTTGTTATGTTTAACAAAAGCACAAAGCTTTCACAGCCTCCGAATTCAGGTATACACATATTTAGCTGTATAAAACTATTTAAATCAATAGTAGTATAGTAGTAACGATAGTTATATTTCTGAGCTGCGACTAAAATAAACCAAACTAGACAGAACACCACACTAAATCACCATCTAAAACAGTAAGTAGTAGGGCGATAATATTTCAATAGGGGGCAGCACACTGCCATTACAGATTGGCCTTTAAATCATATTTAATTGCTCTTTTGTGTAGTAGTCTGTAACTGCAGTTTGACTGGAGCTTGAAACGCACTGTTTTTCTAATCTACTATACTGTGTGCACCATATACTGTCTGTCTATCAAATCCACCCTCCATATGCCGTCCTTAACAACCTTCTGTCTGCTAAAACTAACGTGCATGTCTTTGTTAGGTGTTACAATAAAAACAGACAACAGTGCAGTCTAGTAATGGACCACAGTATGAGGTCAAGCAGATTCCTCTAAAGTGGCCTGCTCGTTTTCTTTCCCTGTCATCAGCTTTGGGTGGCTTTTACTAAAGTGTCATAAGCCATTTGATTGTAAATCTTAGTGACCTTGAAGTCACTAGAAAAAGCACAGATCCGTAAACCAATCATCGCACGGCTGCCCCTGTCAGCCACGCTCCTGTTCACACAGTCGCTGCCTGAATTTTCCTGATGTTAAACAGAGGAAGGAAGGGGGGATAAAGCTTAGTTCACGCTGGTGTATGTGAGAACACAATGTCAGTTTTAAACTTTATTTAAAATCCAGCCAATATTGGCATTGTAGTCCCGCTGTAAAGGAATTATTTAATAAAATTGCTCCGCTCAGTTGAACATTCCTAAGCATTCAGTGGATATAGAGGTGTTACAGACTTAGCTAAAAAGTCTGGATAAAGACTAATGATACTGCAAGCCTCAGCATTTCTTAGACCACTTCCAACTGCCCTGCTCACCAGCAGCACAAAGATCAGTGTTATTATGGATTTGTTGAAAAATCAATTTTGTGAATGCTAATGTCCTTTAAATCTTTCGGAGATAAAGAACGCTCGGTGCATTTCTGTGGGATGATTTCCAGCAGTATCAGAGATCTGCATGTCTACTCCTACTGTGGATTATTGGACCAGCTGCTTGAAGGCTGTCCACACTCTCAATGAAAAGGGTTCTCAGGTTCTCTGTATGACCCACACAGGTTAAAGAATCTTGTTTTTCTCTTTTCACAAGCAGAGTCTCTGCAGAGCTGCAGTTTGTGTGCAGGTTTTCAAAACGAGTGACCTGGATTCAAGTTTCCACCTGATTTTACACCTGTTCTCCAGTTTGCTCAGGGAATAAAACTGCAAATGTTATCATGGTGTATGATGATCACTGTTGTAATTATCACATGTGCCACCCAGGAGAAATGGCACCATCATATTTTTTAGTTTCACTGGCTATTTAGAAAAGCTTTCTGCAGATCCTTTAATAGTCATATAAACTGAGTCCACCATTCCCGCTACATTTTGCCTCTGAGCCTCAGAAAATCTTGAATCAATCTAATAATATAGACCATAAAGTAGAATAAATAACATTTTCATAACACATCACCATAAAGAATGTAGCCTCTATGTCATATTAGACAGGAATGCAAATTACACTCACAAGTTTCGGAGTCTTAAGCCATTGGGATCTTTGGGAACTTTATAATAACAACAAGGAGCTCAAAGTACCACCATTAAACAATAGAGCACCTGTTAATGTTTCTCTGCACAAAACCCCACAGAGTCTACTGTCACCTGAACTCTGATTCTGTTGTGGTATTTATTACCAAACCACTGGCTTAAACCATTAACTCCCATCACCATTCATCCCAAATTCAAACTAATCGCTATACTTCTCTGAACAAGGAAAACATGCATAGAACATTAGTGTAATCAATGTGTATGCATGTGTATGTAATTTGTAATTTGTTCTCAGGTCTCTCTTGCAAAGTAGACTTTGATCTCAATGAGACTTCCTGAATAAATCGATCTTAACTAAATAAGTGGAAAGTGGGCTCATCAGTCTGTCATGCAGATGTACATAAAGATATTATGTGTTATCCTAAGTGTAGGCTGCAGCATATTTGTCGAAAAATATACATGGATGACATCATTTTCTGTAGTTCAGTCCTTGTCATTTCTATTACCAAAACAGTCAACAAGTGTTGTAGTTAGACTTGTAGTTAAATTTCTTTTTCTGAGTTCTTTTTGTCCCCACAATCAGATTTAACTGTGTTTGCTTCATTTGCCTTTAATACAGATAACCTGCATTGAAAGCCCAGCCAGATGTTTCCATAAGAGACTGATTTATCTATTATCAGCTTTAGTTAATACTTTTAAGAGAGGGAACTCTCTCTCTTAAGTGATGTACGCGAGAGTAAGAAATCAGAGGTAGAACGCAGATGAACTGTAGCCCTACAGGCTGTGTATCCTTGGTCTTGACAAAGAAAGGAGCCTCAGTAGTTTCGTGCACCATCCAGGAATGGAGATTAGCATGGAGCCATCAGCAGCGCTGCAGTCCCTCCCTACCCTGCTTCTCCTGTCAGACCGCCTCCTCCCTGCTTGTCAGGAGCTCCGACGAGGAGCTGTAAAAACCTTTTCCCCTCTCCTTAACAACTGCAAAACAACACGCACACACCCTGGCTGAGGTGCCTGCTTTTCTGAGGCCTCTGACAGGACGTGCTGCAGGCACAAATTGTAATTCATAAAGGTTAAGGGGGTCAATGCCTTTTATTACCAGTCTGAGTGCATCCAGCTTGATGGGGCGGGCATGCAAATGGAATGTCTCAGAGTGTTCTATGCAAGAACTCAGACAGCGAGTGCGTGCGTGCCTCTGAATGGGAGGAAGTAAAAGGTGGGTAAAGGGTGGTGGGGGGTGCGTGAGATCGGCTGCTCTCTCCACCTTCCACAGCCATGTAGGACCACACAGCCGCTGCCCGGTTAATTAGACAGTATGACATTGACCTCAGGTAGTTAACGGCCACTTTGATATGTGCCGCCTTGCAATTAATATATTGTAAATCTTCATGTTTTATCATACGGTTAGCTCTGACCTATAAGTGGCTGCATTACACTTGGGCCTTCACATGTACAATACATTCTTACATTTTACATTTGCATTAACAGGAAGACAATATCAGCCATGTGAAATTAAAGATCTGCCGTAAACTCTCTCTTTTTGCACTTAATTATAATTAACAGAAAGATTAAGAGGTTTAGACCAAACCAGGTACAGCATCACAAAAATTGGATAAAAGTATTTTATCTATGTGATAGTTATTTAGGTGTATATAAAGAACCAAAAAATATTCTGTTCTGATAAATTTGCCAGTGATTTTTACAACAATGTTGTTGTGCAAAGTCTACGTTTCTCATCTCTTTTGTGCAGTTACCATGACCCCGATAACAAAGGCTGTGATCACATTAGACCCTATTGCACCCTCTGCTGGATCTTTACGGACATTACCTTGTTCTAGCTATTCTCAGTGTCAGGCTGGACTTGACATATAGTGATGCAACAACAGGTTTGTGACTTTATGATACAATAATAACTGGAAATGAGACATGATTTTTTTTCTGGTGTTATGATACAGAGGTTTGGTTTGAGCATTGCATGGGTTTTCGCTAACACATGACAATAAATGCAATTGTGCGAAATATACCATTGAAAAGGAACTACTTGGCACACTACTACTACTACAGCAAGTGAACAAGTTCAAAATAAACATGGAACAAGAGAATAGAATAGAACAGGACGGAACAGTGGAACAGGATAGAACAGTGGAACAGGATAGAACTAAATAGAATGGAACAGAATAGAAAAGAAAAGAACAGAGTATAACAACAGAATAGAATAGACTGGAACCGAATAGAATAGAAGACAGCAGGATATGATAGAATAAAATGCAACAGTACAGAATAGTACAGAAAATAATTGACCAGAACAGAATACAACAAAATAGAACTGAACATAATATAACAACAGAATAGAATAGAACACAACACAATATGATAGAATAAAATACAAAACAGAAACAATAAGCAGAATAGAATGTAATAGAACAGTACAGAAAAGAATAGACCAGAATATAATAGGATAGAAAAGGATATATAACAAGAATTACTTGTATTCAGCTGTTCTGTGCTTTTTAATACATAAGATCCTTCACTGTCTTCTTCAGCATGTCTGGTACATATATGGTTCTACTGACTGTTTCTACTCAGTGAGGTCAGGATTCTGTGGCTTCGTGTTCACTGTAAAACTGAAAAGATCATACCTGAGGAGTCACTGGGACATTCCTCCCTTAAAGCCAGCATGTAGCAAAGGCAGACTCCCTGTGCTCATTACCTTTCCATCACAGACCAGCTGCTGTGGAGTCATTCATCACAATTACAAATCCGCCTGGTGTTGGTAGCCTACAGCTCCACCATCAGCCTGTGAGATGCACAAATAGGGATCCGAGCCATCCGTCCCTCCGGGCAGAGTGTTAAATTCACACCACAACAGGTGATAGTAGTGGACAGCGGCAGGCAGGTTTTGTTATGAGGGAAAAACTAATTTTGAAATACCAGTTGAAATTCTGCTTCTCCTGTTCTGCAGCCACAGGATATAGACCATTTGACAAAAGAAAATAGGGTCTTTTAGATGTTGTATATCTCTTTGTTTCAAATAACTTTGAAACAGGGATTTCTGCTTTTTCCAGCTACATTTTTGATCCACTGAAAAAGGTGTCCCTGTACGCAAATATACAGGAAAGGGAAGCACATGGTCTTTCATAAACTAGTTAGAATCACGCTAACCTCATCTAAATTGCCATTATATCCTGGTTTGACTCGCAGCAATGCCACAGCAAGAATTTCCATCCTTGGAACAAACTGTCGTTCCCACAGTTGAGCCAAGGTCTACTGTTGCTGTGTAGCAACATTTAAGAATGGGTATCTTAATGTTAATGGTGACAACTTTACAGTTAGATTTAACCCCTTCTTTCCTACAGAAATACAATAAAGTTTTAATGTCTAATAATTAGACATTTGTGACAATATATTTTATAAGTAGGTTATATATTTTTTATTATTAACACTCATCCATACATACAGAAATAAATGCAACTGAACAAGATCCCCCAGAAATCTGCTGAACTTTTCTTAAGTTGAGTTCAGTGAGTTGAGTAACGTCACATGGGTTCAAGTCATATGACACTGCATTCACCCCGAAAGATTTTAAATATTAAGAATGACCTATAAACTCAGTTTTTTCATGTTTACGTATCATGGTGAATGCAGGGGAAATCAAATAACCCCTTAAAATTCCAGTTTTCCTGTTTAGTTTTTTGTTAATGTCAACAAATCCCATTAAAAGACCAAAACCATCGTCTATCTGTCAACACTTTCTATCTTCCTTACCCTGTCTCTGGCACTCAGCCCCATGCCAAAAGGTGTGAATCTTTAAAAACAGGTCACAAATATATACTGTCACTTTTACAAAGGCTAAATAATTTCCTAAAATTGCTGGGCACTGTAGTTTTTAGATAATCAAACAGGAGTAAATAGAGTATTTGTTGGTCTATTTTCAGCCACGGCTTTGGTGCAGTACTGAGTATTTATGGCAGCATGACAGTGCATGTGGGATTGACTTAAAATAAACTACAGTGCCCATGGTCATTGATATGTTTTAAATAGTTTTTTGGATAACAAAGGTCTATGGCACATAACATTATAATATATATCACGCTTTGGCTACAAGGCGATCATTGTTAGTAGGATCAATTCATTGTTGGTTTTGGCCTATTTCATGGGATTTGTTGACAATAAGAAAATATCACCACTTATCTTTTAAGGCGGGTCCTGTATTATTACTTGTCTGGTTCACCTGTGTCAAGCTTCACATGGTGCATATTTAGATAATAAATAGGGGCCCACAGCTCATTTTCCCCTCAGGGCCCTTGATGGGTTAATCTGCTCATGAGCCTACCTGTTTTATCCTTAGTTCCTCCACCCATTTTATCTTTAAATTAAAATATCTTTGGCTTACTAACACTTTTTCAGGTAAACACTGTAGTCAACAATGCCAGTTGCCAGACCAACAGGAGGTCAGGAGGTCAATTTCCATCAATATATCATGAAAATATTATGAAAATACATTTTATCGTCCTTCTTAATTGTATTCACACAGTTAAAGTGTATCCATCAATAAGCACAGAGTGTGTGTAAGCAAAGAATTAGTTTTGTGAACGGACATGTTAAATAAAGTTTCTGTGAAACGACCTTCCATTGTCATCATCCGGGCCTCTACATACATCACACCGCGCATGCGTACTCTTCCACTGTGGTTCGACCTCTGCAGTCGGTAAGTGTGTAATGGCAGTTTGAATGAGAAGTTTGTCTTCGTAAATCCCTTTTCATCCTCTCTCTAAACTTCACAGTGCAGCGCACAAGTGAGGATAGCATGCAGAATGGATATGAATATACATGCGAATGCCTTTATTTTCTCTGTGGAGAAATTTTACACCCGTTTGACCTTAATTCTCTCCGGTCTTCCTTCCACAGAGAGACCCGGGCTTCAATCAGATTTGACCAAACCGGTTAAAACAACCTAAAGTAGAAAATGTACGCCTGTGCAAAGTTCGTCTCCACGCCGGCTCTGGTGAGTTTGCTTCCTTCGGTGTGTTTCCGTGCTGTGAATTTGAGCCCTACTTTCTTAATATCACCAGCAAATCCGGTGGGCCTCTGGTTGGACTTGACTGTAGCTTGACTGGCAAGGGTATCTGCAGGCTAGGCCACCAGGCAGGCTAGCCAGCTAATGCTAAAGCACAGAATGACAGACAGACTTTTTATACGGTGGCAATGGAGTTCTAATGTTCATGAATAATGTGCATGTAAGTCATCTCCTAAAAACTGCCTCGGTGCCTTTGCTTTAGCTCGTAGCTAACCTTTTCAAGGTAGCTAAGGTCATTATACGCCTCTGTTAGCCGCATTTAGTGCAGAGTTCACCTTAAAACTCATAGACAGTGCTGTGCAAGGAATACAAAAATGATCACTCTACCCATTTGGGCATTGTTAGATCCCAAATAGATGTTGTCTGGGTTGTTACTCATTTTCCAAGGTCATATTTCTGTTTCTAGTAGCTAGTAGCAAGCTAACCAGTTTGAACAACAACAGGACTATTTGTTAGTAAGCTTGCTGTCAATGTTTATTGCAGTTTGCCAGCACCACAGATTAACAAAAAACTAACCATGCATGACATTGACAACACAGACTGAACTTGCAAATCGCAAATTAAAGGCCACAGGTCATCTAGTGTTTGCACAGCATTGAGTGACACTGTGATTGACAAAGTGGCATTCACTGTGCCGTCCACCTACTCATGTTCCTGCAGCCTGTGAATACCTAACAATACGTTTCATTTCTTATTGCACGTGTCTGTGTTGTGTAACTAAATTTGTACTACGTTTGTATCTGCTGATGCAGGTCCGTGCTGGTTCCCGGGCTCTTTACAGACCCCTCTCTGCCTCTGTGCTGTCCAGGCCTGAGATCAAAACAGAGGTAAGAAGTAATGCAGGCTTTCTGCAACTGTCACTCTACCACTTACTTAGTTATTTAGCACTATTTTTGACTAATTTGTTTCAGTCATTTCCTCTATAAAATGTCAGAAATAATGCTAAATGCCCATCACAAATGTTTAGACCCCAATTTGACAAAAGTACAAAAAATCCCTAACTCATTGTCAACTTATTAGGTTTTCAATGAATTCGTTTTCAATTTGAAATGAAGAAAAGCATGAAATTCTTTGCATCGTAAAGGTTATCATGGAAAAGGGTCGGGTCTCATAAAATTATTAAAAATGATCATAAATGTTTTTAGTCATTGTTGTTTAATCAGTAATTCCTATCACTCAACACTATTTTGTATGTCAACTAACTGCCTTGTCATATCTCATGGCATTGGCTATAAAGGTGAAGGTTTACAGTTTTTGTCTTTTCTTGCTCCAGAGCAGTGTTTCTGTGATGCCACAGAGCCCCCTCACACAGGTCACACTGAGGGGCTTCCAGACCAGTGCTGTCAGCAGGGACATTGACACCGCTGCCAAGTTTATCGGGGCTGGAGCTGCCACAGTCGGAGTAGCTGGATCCGGAGCTGGAATTGGGACAGTGTTTGGCAGTCTCATCATCGGCTATGCTAGGTTTGTTTTCACATGCATACATCCTGAAAATATTAAAATTAACTTGGTGCATTGTTTTTTTCATAGATGCATTGACAGTTTGTTCTTGTTTGCAGGAACCCATCTCTGAAGCAGCAGCTGTTCTCATATGCCATCCTGGGATTTGCCCTGTCTGAAGCCATGGGACTGTTCTGTTTGATGGTCGCTTTCCTTATCCTGTTTGCTATGTAAAACTCTGCTGTCAAACAACACTTTCATTACAGATGTGACTACATATTTTATTGTGGCTACCAAAATTGTTCCGTGTTGGTGTCATGGAAATGTACATTTTCAAGTCTTTTAGACACTGTCAAAATGAGAAACATGTATTGTACAAATGTAAGAAATTACGTTATTAAAATACATGTATTTGACTATTTATCAATGGCAGTAACTTTTATGTCGGAACAGAAAGCAGTCGGCTTTCATGAATGTCATCTTTTCTGTAAAGCAGCTGCTTAGACTTTCCATTAATCCACCTTGTTTTCTCAGAGCATCACATGCAAGCTTTTTGGGGTCAACCTTATTGAGTTCTTGGTTCAGCTGCACTTAAATGGTACTGTAATTAGCCAGCAAGTGAGTGCTTGCTTTTGTAAATGGCACTGAATAAATCTAGACGATTTAATTGAGCTATATAATTGGTTCTGACTTTTTTGAATGCCATGAATGAAAGGGTGTTGTTTCAAAAACTGACCAATTGTAGTCATCTGACCTTTCTGCCTGTAATGTAGGCTGCTTGGATTGGACTGAATTGAGTTGCAGCTGAAATGGTTAAATCGACAGATTAAAAATGTCTGTTTTAGTAATTTGATATTGTTTTAGTCACTTATAAAGCAAACATGGCCAACATTTGCTGGTTTCAGCCTCTCCAAAGTGAGGATATGCAGATTTTATTTTTGGTGTTTTTGTTTTGTAGTAAATTTAATATCTTTTTTAGGTTTTGGTCAGATGTCATTCAAAATCAGTTTGCACGTGGCTTTGGTAACTGGTGAAGAGCTTTTAATGTTTATATATACTAAATGAATTATCAAAAATAAATTGACATGAATCCATTACAAATAAGGAAAATCAATATTTACAGCCCTAAACTTGCAAATAAACAATTATAAAATATCTGACAAAGAAACCTGTGTAGCTGACAGTTTAGGATGTCAGATGAAGTTGAAACTTAACGTGTTTAGTGGTACATTTTAATATCCCTGAATAGTAGCCTTCTGAGAATATAAAAGATAAAACCGTCTGTTCATGATGGTATAACTAATAGTTACACAATTAACCCTAAACCAGGGATGCTAACATTAAAAGTTAACACAGACTACCACAATGCAATTTTTTAATGAAATATATCAACAGACATACAAGGTGTGCTGAACCCAATCTACCATGTATGTAGTTTAGTATGCAACTTACATAAAGGGTGATGTGGAAACTTGAAGCCTCCAGAACATATGAATGGAGAATGGAAATTTCAGTTAAGTAGGAGACATTGTGTTCAGCAATTAAACTTCTGAAACGATTATGTTTTTATATTTATAGATTCTGGATTTTTCAATGAGGGAGAAGGAGTAGATGGGCTTTTAAGAATTTTTAGTGAGGCAATTGAACTGTTGTGACAAAAACTAGATCAGACACAAATTATTATTCAAAGCAGAGTAATTGTGTATGTCTTATAACATGTCTGGAGGGGATCTTGAAATTAAATTCCTTTATATCTGTTCAAAAACTACTCGATGAGGATCAAACAAAGAGCATACAGATCCTGGCCCTATCTGAGTGTGACGTTCACGGAAGAGCTCAGGCTGCTCTCGCGATACTTTTGTTCAGACGTGGGATTTTGGAAATCAAGGGTTGTGGCTGAGGGGTAAGTGACCACATAAACTGATAGTGAATGGGTAAAAAGCTGCTGTAAAATGCATTTTTTTCTGGCACTGCGAGGGACTTGTTCTCCGGTACAATGAAACGGCCTCGAAATGAACGTTGACATCTCCTCTGTTTACAGTGATATTTATGTCCAAATATGGCGACGGTTGTATGTTAACGCAGGGCTCGGGCTATTCCATGGAAGCGACTGGAACAGATAATCGCACTCTGTAATAACGTTATGGGTTTTGTGTGACGCCTTTTCATGATGAGCAGTTATATTTACAACACATAAAGTGGTCGAAGTGTCAGCGGAGGGTAACTCAGGATGTCCTCTTTAGCCGCGTATTTGGACCAAAATAAATGGACCGGGAATTCAGCGTCTTTTATGATGACACCGAGGTGTTAACAACCAAAGCAACCGCCCATCATCGATATGCTTTGTCCAAATTTCTAGCTGTCCTTTCTCAGCACTTTAACCTTCACAGTGGCACTCCAACCGTCCGTTAGTCACACATTATCTGATATAAGCTGTGCTGAAATTAATGTTTATTCTACACCTTGAAGGACCCATAGTCTTATTTACAATCAGTTAACCCTTGTTACACTCACATCTTTAGGTCTGATATTTAACTCCCACTCGTGCTTTTTCCTGTTTTATTTCAGGGTGACATAACAGGAATTCCTGACTATGAGTGATGATAAACCTTTCCAATGTACTGCTCCTGGGTGTGGACAGGTAAATCATCTCTGTTCATATCGCATATGTCACTTTGTGCCACTATTTAAAATTTACTTATATATAGTCAGGCCTATGGCTGGATCAACCTGTTTTGGGGCTCCAGAGCCAAAATATGCTTTTGGGCCCCTGCTGCCCAAGATTTTTACACAGGGCCCCTCTAGAGGATAGGACCACAATATTATGTAACATTGCCAGACCCATTTGGTTTTGTACTTTAGTGGTGCAGATTCTCAAACAAATTTACAAGTATTGAAATTACCAAAAAACAACTAACATACAGTGAACCTGGGGGTGGAGCCCCAGGGAAGTTGCTTGCTATGCCCAGTGGGTCATCCAATTTTGACAGGTCCATAGCCAGGACTTTCAATATGCTGAGGTCATAAGTCCAAGCAGCTAACCCCTCAAATGAAATAATGTCTGTTAATTTGCATGATTTACCATGTTAAACTTGTTCAACTGCTCTTTTATTCATTTCAAAACAGTTGCATGTCCCAGAGTTTCCCCACATGATGGTCTAAAAAAATAGTTTTCTACACACTATCAGAAATTACATTTTGGAGGGGAATTGTTGTATATAGTTAGTAATGTATTTCTTCATTTTTCTTGGCCTAAAATGCATCAAATTCAGAGGTAGTGAGTCTTAAAAGTGCTGGTGTCACACTGTGAAGAAAGTGTGAATTATAAAGTACCAACTGAACTTCAGATCCCCAAAATCCTTTGTTGAAACCGGTTTTGAGAGGTGTTTCTAACATTAAGTCTACCCTCAGTAATATGTAAATGTGAACAAAATAACACTGTCATAACTATTACTGCTCCAGTGTCATGACACCTGGGGCACTCATTTATGTTTCAAGCTTTTCATAAGGTGCAGCAACTAATGTTAAATGTTTGTCAAAATCTCTTAATCTGAGCAATGACAGTAAAGATGTTTAAATTGGCCGCCTGCAGCTAACAGAAGACATGATGTTTGTCGAAACGTTAGTTGCTGCACCTTATTAAAAGCTTATCCATACTGATCCTGTCTCATTGTCCTGTCTGTTTTCTTTTTTGACCGTACGTAGAGATTTACAAATGAGGATCACTTGGCTGTCCACAAACACAAACATGAGATGACCCTGAAGTTTGGCCCAGCGAGGAATGACAGTGTCATTATTGCTGGTGAGTGCTCGTGAAGTTGAGATATTTTGATGTAAATTTATACTGTACATTACAGTCTTTGTACTGAAGGTTTTCCTCCACTGCAGACCAAACCCCTACACCTACCCGCTTTCTGAAGAACTGCGAGGAGGTTGGACTCTTCAATGAACTTGCAAGTCCGTTCGACCATGACTTCAAAAAAGCAGCTGAAGATGACATTAAAAAGGTTGTTGTTGTTGTCAAGCTCCTTGCCAGCATATCATCTAACTTCTGTTTGTCCCATAGCTAGCATTTCTATCTCTGATCTGTTTTATTCAAATGAGTTTTCTTATTTTTCTGTAGTTACCATTGGATCTGTCACCTCTTGCAACGCCTATCATACGCAACAAAGTTGAGGAGCCCACAGCTATGGAGGCACATCGAGATAGCCCTCTGCCTCACCCCGAATCTACTACGAATGATGACAAGGTAAAGCCTTTGAAAAAAGAGTTTACAAGGCTGTCATGAAGAGTGAATGAAAGGTGTTCTCCTGCTTCTGTGATTGGCAATTTATTCTGAAATTCCTATTCCACTGGTATGAAAATTCATTTGATAAGTAATCAAATTATTTGCTTGTTTCAATTTGACTTTGTCTCAACTTTCAACGATGATACTTGTGTCTCAATCTGTGAAAAAAATACTAACAGGACTTGCACAAAATGATTATCTAGAGAAGTTTAGGGGAGATATGAGAGATGTTTTTTTCTATTTGTTTAGCTCTTTTATTCCTAACACAGTGACATTTGGCCTTCGTTTTATCATAAGAAGTTATTTACTTAAGAATCTGGTGTTCATTAAACACTTCCTGCAGCTAAGGTCTTGTATGATGTTTTCAGGACTTATCTTTGCAGCCAGCCTCACTGCCGACATCCACTATAGTCCATCCTGCATCCCTCCAAGTTCCCAATGTACTTCTAGCAACCTCAGAGGCTAATGTTGTAATACAGCAAGCTCTCCCATCACCAACATCTAGCTCTGTTATTACCCAAGTCCCATCCACTAATAGGCCTATAGTGTAAGTAACTCAAAACGTCCATTTTTAAAAATCATAGTTTTATTAAGTAACTCTTTTTTATTTATTTATTTATTTATATTTGTGCAGTTTTGTCTTGGTGAGCTCATATTTCATGAGGCATGTGCTTGTTTTGTTTTTGATTTATTTGCACATCTTTAAGAACAACATCAGCGTTGCTCAAATATGGGCTTGAGTGGTGAAAAACAATGAATGGGGTTTTCACATAATAATCCCAGTTTGTAGAAAATATAATTTTTGGTTTGATAGTAAATTTGGTATTAAAAACTGCTTCAAACTGAAATCAATTATACGAAGTGATAGTTTACGCAGGTAAAAATATCCTGTATTTCAATGAATGTTTGAAAAGCCAGACACGGATGATTTGATGATAAACCACAAGTCCATATCTGGCCAAGACTGATGTCATTTATGGGGTCTAATGTGAACAATGTTGCTTGAACCTGAAAACAGAAGTAAACAACAGGTGTATTTTGAGTTTTGATTTTGTTTTGGTTCCACTTTATTTCCATAAGTTGTTGCCTGATTATGACATCATGTTGGTATATTAGTAGCCATCTTTGTCTTTAATTTGTGACAGATTCTGTTTTGCGTGTTAATCACAAAGTTCTTTGTTATTTTCCTGATTGCTATTTCTTTTCTCTCCCCCTTCAGCCCGGTGTCTGGTACCTTCCCTGTGCTCTTACAGCTGCCTAACGGCCAGACCATGCCAGTTGCTATACCTGCGTCTATTACAAGCTCAAGTGTACATATCCCAACTACAATCCCTGTGAGTGTTCTGTTGCCTACATTATGTTAATGTTGTGTTTCAGTGTGTTCGAGTTCAAGCAGAATTGAAACTTTTTCTTTAATTTGGTGACTATTTGCTTACAACGATCAGAGAATTAAGAATGCATGCACTGAACAAATAGGGATGTCAATAACAAGAAGATTAGTAAGAAAGTGTTTGTGGACAAAACAATCTCACCTCAAGCTCCATTTAGTAGCTGTTCTAGAGCTTTTGATCATATCGCCTGATCTTCATCAGCTGATAGTTAACCCAGTTCTCATGGAACTGTAGCTGACTAACTAACTAATGAACCAAAGCATTTGTTTTTTAGGGCCGAGTAATTTTAGATGACTAATTACTTAATGCTTTTTTGGGCTCAAGTTTACTGTTTGTTACTCCCATTTTAACTTTGGAACATCGTACGTACAATTGTTCACATCAGTAAAAAAAAGTCCTTCTAAAGTGACATTCAGACTACACTTATGCTGTAGCGATACATTAATACCACATATTTTCTTTGCTCTACTTGGACATGGGGACTATTTACAACTTTGGCACCTCAGATTTGGCAGTCAGTTCAGAGCTGTAGAGGTTGAGTGAAATAATGGACTTCAGAGTACAACTGTGTGTCACTGTGGCAAAGACATGGGATTTGGCTGAGGCACAGCAGGCTCCAGTCCAGGATACTTCACTGCTATTTGTCCTTGTACGATTAGAATCAACGCTCCTGATTTCTGGCCGAGCAGAAAGACGATGCTACTAATGTGTTTTGCAAACCAATTATAACTGCAACCCATGACAATGTCTCATATAGGAAATATGTTGTAAATGAAGGTCCTGTTGGTATTTTTTTTTTTAACTCCCCCATGTGGAAGCTTGTCTTTTTGTTCACTGTAGTCCTGATTGTCTGTGTGGAACACTGAGCAGCAGATGATTATCTCCTGATAGCAGCACAGCAGGGAAAAAACCTCTATCTTCCCAGTCTGTGGGGATTGGGAAAGCCGTTGACAAGCAAAGGAGGGCAAAAGTAGATGGAGAACACGAGCCGCTAGTGGGCCTCCCTTTCTCTCGATCAGCCCCCCTTTCTGTCTCTCCCTCTCCAGCTCTCCCCACCTCCCTCTGTCTCATTGTAAGCGGCTGCGAGAGGAGCCCTGGCTCTGGCCTTCCGACTCATGTCTCTCCATCCTCTCATCAGCTTCCGTGTCCATATGCTCTCACGCAGGCAGACAGAGGTTCATTAGCGTGCACTCTGCATCTCCATGTGGCGCTGCCTCCACAAAATAACAGGCCATCTAACCTAATGAGGCTGAGATATGAGGAAACTCTGAGAGCCTGCCGTGGCTGTGTTTGTGTTGTGGGGGAGCGCCGCCTGCCTTTTCACTGCCGAAGACTAATTTTCTCTGTGCTGATCCGTCTCTTTGTCTCTGCCGTCAGCTTGTCAGACCTGTCACCGTAGTGCCTAATGTCCCCGGGATCCCAGGACCTCCCTCGCCACAGCCACAGCTCGCCCAATCAGAAGAAAAGCTGGTATTAATTATCTCTTCTTTTACATCAAATGTTATTTCCATGTTGAGTCTGTTATTTCCCATCTGAGAGCGATAATAACAACCGGAGTAATGAGTGGGCTTGACCATAAGCGAGCAGTTGCTTTCTTTGATCAGATGAGGGCGCTAGAGAAAGTATTCCAAAAATTGTTTCATCAATGGACTTTGCATCTGGATTTTACCATCTAATACTTCTTTAAAAATTGATCACTTTTTACTGAATCATAGTTTTAGTAATTTTTTAAGCAAAATGCTACATATTTTCTGGTTCTAGCGTCACTAATAATAATAATAATAATAATAATAATAATAATAATAATGACACCTACCTTTCATGCAAAAATGCAGCCCAAAATGCTTTACAAAACAGGATTAAAAATAATTAGTTAGGCCTAACACAAAAATGACAATAAACCATTAGAATAAATAAACAGTTGATAACCATAATAATAAAAACAAATGTAAGTATTGATTCAGAATAACAGTCTTGTAAACAAGTCCTCCTGCAGAAGGAGAGATAGTTGAAGGGCAGGGATATGAAGTGTTGTGAGGGAGATCAGTGGCAATGTGATGAAGCACGGATCACAGAACCTGTAAGTGTTCGCAGCATGCTCCGCCTGTGGAAATGAACAGATAAACTGCGGAGAGAAGGTGTGTGTGTGTTGGGAGGGAAGGATTGATCCTGACTGGCGAGGAGGAGGGACAGGAGGGGCAGGGGTGGGGGGTTGTCGGGGATCATGGGGTACGGAGAGATGACAAACGCAGAGACAGCGTTGTTCTCTGCACGCCGTCACCGGGGCCAACCAGAGGGGGGCTACCAGCGAAAGCCAGCTGGGGGCATCCTGGCACATGCACAGCGAGGCACATTAAGTTGGCCTCACCCTGCATGGAACCTTTTGTTCAGCAGAATACTGCCTGACCTGCATCCCCCCTCTTACTCCCGGTGCCTCCCACCGCACTCAGCTCATCAGCAAACACCTAATGAGCCCGCGTCAAGAAAATAGACCCCCGCTCAACCTGCCTGCTCCCCGCCCCCACCCGGCTCTCGGGGGGCGCAGAGACGGCACTTTACAAGGACTGATGATGCTGCAAAGACCACAATAATGATAATTAACTTGCTGAATTTAGAAGATTATGCTGTTAATTAGTTGCAAAATAAAGATAAGTAATATAGTAGCAGATGGTTGAATAACACCCATGAGATGGAGGGTTATTACACTGATGAGGTTTCCATGGCAGAGATGAAATATGAATCTGACTGGCTTTTCCCTCTTTCTATGGGCCATTCCAAGAGAATAATATCTTGTTTCTGCCAGAAGAGCTTCTGGAAGGGTATTACACGATAAACTAATTTGGTAGATAGATTGGTCTGGCAAAGGTAGTTGTTAGAATAATGTGGTCCTCTGTTTTCTCGTGTAAATGTATTCCCTCTCACTTTGTTATTGCTTCGAAAGGCTCATTCACTTTCACCTTGTTTGCTCAGTGTTTGATACTAGAGGAATTGGCCTGTGAATCATGGATGCCAATCTGCAGAGAAATAGTTTCTGTGAATGAGCTGTGTTTCTGTGTATCATATGCAGTCCTAGTCAATGTTCAGAAAAGTTCTTTTTTTATAGTTTGGGTCACATTGTGTTCCATGGTATGTCCATCACCTTTGGTATCCAGATAAGATTACAACCTA
This sequence comes from Maccullochella peelii, assembly GCA_002120245.1. NCBI lineage: Eukaryota > Metazoa > Chordata > Actinopteri > Centrarchiformes > Percichthyidae > Maccullochella > Maccullochella peelii. The sequence goes on from LKNJ01000032.1 coordinate 271,164, forward strand.
CAGACATAAGCAAAATAAATGTGAGGAGAGCGTTACATGCTTGCATCAGACAGTTCAGTTTTTGCCTTTTGCACGGTTATTTTAATCCTACTTTTTTAATTAGTTTAAGTTTACTCAGTATTTCAGGATTTCTCCTTAGTTTTAGTTTTTCTTCTTCATTTTTTTATTTTAGATTCCTATTTTATTAACTTAAAAATGGAAATGGAACACCAAAGTCCTTGTATAAGGAGGATATTTCACGTAATCTAGTAACCATCCTTGATAATAATGTCAGCAGTGATACCTCTCTTCATGTTCTCTGCTGACTGCTCTAAACTCAGTAGCTTCATTGAAGCAAGATGTTAGTATGTTCACTAACTGCTAATAAATAGTCATGCTACGCCTGGTGTTGTTAGCCATCTTTAGGCACCACTTTCCTCAATTTCTTTGTGCACACATTTTTATAAGCTGGTATTTTTAGGTCAGTTCTTGGGTTACTCAAACATAGCTGTCAAAAGACTTCTGTTAGTTTATGGTTTGTGTTCAAAATGATCCCACACACTGCTCGCTCATTTGCAACTTTTGCATTTCAACAAATTACAGCAGGTCTCATAGACTGTTGCAAGTGTCATAGGTTGGACCTGTGATATGATCTACCTCTGTGCTGCTGCACATGCTGAAACATTTAGGAATCAAGTTTAGTTTGTTTAAGTCAAATTAAAGTGTATTTCAGTTAGATTTGGATGACCTGATTTGAATTTCAGATTATTTTTAGTTTAAATAACACATTTCTAAAGTTTCACTTAAAGTAACAGTTTTGGTTTTTTAGTTTTAGCTGCTGTCTTTATTAATTATAAATAACCTTGTTTGTCTGTCACACGTTAATTGCAATTGGTATTCACATGTGGAATCATAGCTATATAGTTTAAAACACATGTTTTAACAGCCAGTGAAAATAAACTTTGATACCTTAAAAGTGATACATTTATGCAGTCTTACTTTTATTGAATGATAAAGGAAAAAATAGCAGAAATGGTCTACTGTCAACATGAGCTCCTTGTTACCATGTTTATATAACTGAATATAGTCTTCCTCTTGTACCAACCATTTCCCTGCGTGAACATTTCATGACTGTTGTCAAATTCTCTTCCCAGAAACGGAAAGCCACGTTAAGCCAGCAGCTTCCTCAGGTAACCAATGGAGATGGTGGTGAAGTCCAGAGCAGCGCTGTAACTCACACTGCTGCTCCCACTTCTCCTGCTCCGACCCCAACCCCAGCCCCAACTCCAGCCCCGACCGCGGTTCTGATTCCTGCTCCGGCTCCTCACCTGCCCACACCTGAGGAACCTTCTCCCCATTCCCTCCAGCAGCCAGCCACCTCCACGACAGAGACACCTGTAAGTATTCACAACTACAGTTTAGAGAGAAACCTCTACTCACTATGCATCACTGAGTGTTTCAACAGAGTTCCATAGAGGAGACTTCTTTATTTGTGTCTGTAATCTGTGGTACATTGCTCCTTATCAGACCATGTTATCAAGTTCAAAGCACCACATTTACTGACATGTCATTTGGTTTAAATGTATCTCAGAAGTGGAGACAGCACTGCAGGTGAGTAATTTTTTGGTACCGCCCGAAATGTACTATCAAGTGCCGAAAGCTTGCATCAGCTTTCATCATAAATGAAAAAGGTGTTCTGTAGAAAAACGTTTATACTTCTAAAAGTAAGGTATCAGATAAAGTATGTTTCTTCTGCTGGTACCAATAACCAGGTATTGTATCAGCATTGGCATCAAAAATTTTCCAGCAATAACAAGCCCGAACGTATGGTAGATATCAGTGTGCTAGTTAGCTTCCTCACTGTTAGCTGTTAGCTAACTCTGAGAATTATTCCTGCCTACTTTATAAAGCCAACTGTAAGCACATCAGCATAATATGGTAGTGGTATGACCTGAAGCTGGATTTGATTGTATCAAATCAAATCTTTCTGTGTGTCACATGTCAAATGAGTTACTATGTGAAATGACTTTCCTGATCATAATGTAAAAGAGTACATAATGTGATTGGTGACAGTAACTTCAGTATTTTATGCATGTAACCACACCAGTTCAGTTACTCAGTGTGCAGTATTCAGTGCTGCCCAGTGACGTCAGCAGCACATTACAGATGTGGTGGTGGTTTTGTTCTGCTAGTTATTGTTTTGTGTTGTTATTATTATTGTTCAGGCTTCCCCGGTGCCACCTGCGCAAAACCCTCCAAGCACAGGGGGTCGGCGGCGCAGAACAACAAGTGAAGACCCCGATGAGAAGCGGCGCAAGTTCCTGGAGCGTAACAGGGCTGCAGCCTCTCGCTGCAGGCAGAAGAGGAAAGTGTGGGTCCAGTCTCTGGAGAAGAAGGCTGACGACCTCAACTCCATGAACGGACAACTACAGGTGCTCTTTTCCTCTTCCTCTCAGCTACTGCATGTAACAACAGCTACTTCGTCTGTCTTTGTTTTTGTGCTCTTATTCATCAGTGTGTCAGTTTGTGTAGTATGTACGTGTGCAAGCCTGTCTCTGTTTACTATTGTGCGCTGTTGGCGTACGCGTTTGTACACAGACTTTTCCCTTCTGTGGTGATGAAGTCATTAAAGCCGATTAAGAAGAGCTGCCGTGTGACAGCAGCGGTGTGTGAGCCCTTTACATCGATATGTCCCTGTCAATAAAGATGTATCCTCCAGATGTCAGCCGCGCACAAGCGTGTCTTCGCTTCTGTCTCAGCAGTTTACTGAATGGCCTCAAAAATCTCTTAGGGAAAGGTGTCTTTTTGAACCTTCATTTTGCTGGAAGCAATTAGGATCTGATGCTGACAAGTTCGAAACAGTTCATGTATCTGCTGTCTCTGTTGATAAGTGTGAGCCGGGGGTGCGGCACATCGGTGTTCCAGACAATTAAATGAGATGTGGTGTTTATTTGCTCACTGTCTTATTTTTCTATGAAAGCAGAGTAAGATGTGGATGGTGGAGGAGGGGATAGACAGCAGTGGAAAAGAAATGGGTTCATGTCGTTAATATCAGGTTCAAAAACAAGTTATCACCACTTGTCATGGGCGCGCTTGGTGGGATTTTATTTAAATATAGGTGGATGAAAGGGGAAGGATAGGTGTGTGAATGGGGTTATAAACAGATCGCATCACTGTTAACTACAAAGAAGGGAACAACATGTGGCAGAGAATAAAAGGGCGCTTTTTATGAAGGCATTAATCAGCAGTGCAGTTTTTGTTAAAACCCCCATGCTGACATGGCCCAGCTGATCAGTGAAACTGCCTCTAATGATGCACAATTATTTTAACATCATCCTTAACTGGCTTTTTAATGAGGTGTCAGACCAGGCAGCTCACAGGGCTTCCAGCATCACCCAAGGCCCATTTGCTCAATTTCGATAAATTCACAAAGTTAGAAAGAAGTTTAACTCTCAAAAGTCCAGTTTAGTCCAGTTTGAAATTCCAGGTGTGATGCAGTTTGACTTTACTGTAGCTGGACGTCAGTGGCAGTATTAGTGTCATGGTTTTTACTTCATCTTCTTGGGAAATGCATGTGTAAATCAACCAAATACTTTGTATTTTCACAGCTAAACTGTAAAAGTAGCATGCCAGTCATGGTGGAAGCGCAGTGAATATGGCATTGGCTACATGTGATACATACGCTCCTTCCAGCTGTGTTTAAATCTGTCTTACAATAGCTCAGCCCTGCCAACACCAGCAAGACTAAACAGATGGAATCAAATAAATTGGCTGCTTTTAGACTAATAGATTAAGCCGCCCACAGTCCTTTTAAAGGAGAAGAGAAGGAGCTTAAATCTGCCACTGGGTGTTCCGTGGGCCCCTGGCCACTCTAAATCCAGTTAAAGTCACCTTCAGCGTAATGTAGCTCCCTTTTACGACATGCAGAAATCCTCAGCTCCCATGGGAGCTGTAATGACACAAGAGTGTAAATCTCAGCAGCATCTACAAAGTTGCACTGACAATCTGAACAGCTCACCTCTGACAAATGTGCTGGTCGGTAGCCAGTGAAAGCCCATAATTATTGTGCAGGAAAAACATAAATGAAGAAGTGCATCATACTTTATTCTGAATTCATTCATTATGTTGTTTCCTTTCCCTGTGTTTGCTGTTTCTTGTGGGGGAAATATGAGTTTATCTGCAGTAATGTAGTGGTCATGTCTGCTTACTGTACAAAAGAGGTCTGGAGAATTTAACCCTATGATCCCATTAATAATTAGCATTAAAATCCCATTGTGGATAAATGCCTGTAGAGAGGGCACAAAGCCACATTCAAGCTGCAGTTTGGTGTATATATATATTTGTGTTAATATGGTTTGGGATCCTGTTCAGACTTAAGTCTTAATCTAGCTGCCTTGTTTGGGGTTCAGACTAGAGCTAGACTGATAAGTCAGACGGGCAGATACATTTGCCGATATTTGATTTTTGCAGATATATCATAACATAACATAAACAGTATCAAACAAAATCTGTATCGGTCGGGCTCTAGTTCAAACATGAGGGTAAAACTTTGTCATTAAATGAAGAAAGGCTCTCATTCATATTTTAATGAACAGAAATCTGACCTCTATCTGATTTTGGAAAAATAGTTTTCACAGATTTGAACTATATGCACATGTCGTCTGTTTGTCTTCATGTTATAATCTGACATACTGTGTGCTCCAGAGAGGCCATTTTATTGAGTGCTGTTGTGTGTCTCCTCTCTCCCAAAGAGTGAAGTCACCCTGCTGAGAAACGAAGTGGCTCAGCTGAAGCAGCTTCTTCTGGCTCATAAAGATTGCCCTGTAACCGCCATGCAGAAGAAATCTGGCTATCACAGTGAGTAATGCTCCATTATTCTCAGCCCGAGGCTTCCAGCGAAACGCGTGTAAAATGAGCTCCAGCTAACCACTAGAAGGACATGTCTCACAGAAAGAGCTATTGACACATTGGAACCCTTTTTTTGAAAAACTTTGCAAAAGTTTAGATATTTATGGGCAGTGCTGTTTCAGACAAATTCTCATTGGCAGCATTGTCCGAGTCCTTTCAAGAGGCCACAGGTGGTATCCACGAGAAAGAAATTGTTTTCTCCTCATTTGACACCTAAATAAACATTTGTCAGATGAAGCTAAATGTCTGCACAAACCAAATGCTTGCCTTGTCCAGAAAAGGGTAAAAAAAACAAAAAAGCATGATTTCTCTTTGTAACACCTACACATGGTAATTAAAATGTAGCTTTTAATGTCCTCAGTTTACATACAATGATCATCTTTATGAATATTTGAATATACAAGAAGATTAATTCATTTAGCTGTCCTGTTGTCAGCCCGTACAGTGTCATCTCCATGCCAGTTCTTGTTCATCCCATGGTCTCATTTAGACTTATATCACCAATATTTCTTCGTTTCCCGAGACTGTGGTTCTGTCATTCTGATTTTCCGGTCATAACTCACCTTCCCTCACAGATGAACCGGTATGCAGCAAGAACAAGTGTGCTCCAAGCCACTTATCCACTGTGCTCTAAACGCCTCCGCTGACTTGTATTGACAATGATTGCCTCTGAAATGAGTCCATTAAAGCAGCAAGCTTGACAAGACTGCAGAGCGTTCTCGTTGTGGGGTGTCCACCAAGCAAGGCTGTTCATTATGCATCCCTTATTGCTAACCATCCCTCTGACACACGTCATGCGTATTATGGGACTGATGGTTTCCAGGCTAGAGTGGGCTGTCAGAGCCAGGTCTCATTTGGTATCGTCTGGATTGTTTTTAAGCAAGATCCGCAGATGAATTGGGTCGTCTTTCTCATGTGTTTGCCGAGGACGTCTGTCCTGTGTTTCTAGACCTTTTGTGAAGGATGACATTTGGAGCACTTTTTACCCTGTTTGGGAAAATATAACCTCATCCAAATACCCCAGTTCATCAGTTTGGCTCCTGATGACAGGTGGGGTAGGTAGGTTTTAGACAAGCCGAGAAGGAAAGCCAACTAATGTGAGAGTGAAAATAAATGTCTGGTCGACTGGCAGAATGAAATAATCCACTGGTTCCCAACCTTCTGTGTCTGATGTACCCCCACAGCCCAATCAGATGAGCTCGAGTACCTCTTAATCAACACCACCCGTCATTTGAATTGATTTTAAACAGGATGTTGTTTGACACAATCATATGATCATATAAAAGTCGATATTGTTACAATATTTATTTCATACAATTGAACTCTCAACGTTTAGGTCGGTTTAGTCAAGTTTGCATTCGTGCTACTGCCACTTAAAGTGGTAGAAGCTATATATTTCAAGTTTTATTCACTACTTTGAGCTTTTCCAGTATTTCAGATAGTGAAATAATTAGCTAAAACTATCTAAGTGTTAGCTATTTCAACCGTTTATCCATTGCATATACCTATTTGAACTGTCATTACTTTTAGCTAACTGTTTAGCGTCTCTGCTTTCTTGCTAACTATTTTTCACGCACCTTCAATCGCAACATGTAATTTACAGGTGTTAACTGCTGGCTCAATATTTTTATAATTAAATCGTAATTTCTGTTTTTTCAAATTAGCTGAGCTACGCCACAATCTTTCTGCCTCCCCCCCTGGCAACTGCTTAAGTACACCCTGGGGCACGAGTACCCGTGGTTGGGAATCACTGAAATAATCTAGCTTGCTAATTAGTAAAGCGCATTATTTAATTCTGACTGATCTGTGGCCCTCACTCATGTAAAGGCCTCGTCAAGCCCTCCATTTTCACAGTGTTACATATCCCGTAAGGCTACACTGCCCTCCAGACCTGGTAATACCCTTCATCGTCCTGCCCAGGCGTAGCCATGGCAGGTGGGAGGAAATTACCCAGACTGCCCCACAAACAAGCCAGGGCACGCTTTCACTTGGCACAACAAGCTGTCCATCTGCTTACAGCGAAGCCCACTTCAGAACCCCAAAGAGCAGAAAGAAGCTCTGGCTGCTGGGGAACCAGAATTTCAGAGTATTATGATATATCAGCCAGCCGCCGCTTAATGTCATTAGGCGTAATAATGCTCACTTGAACATGGAACAAAACCACCAAGCTGATTTATTCTGAGGTTGACCTTCTGCATAGTAAAACAGCAAGGCAGTTTATAGCGCTTTGACATTCACTTGCACTAAATCACACGGTCAAAGTCCAGTCAAGAAGGCAGATGAAGCCTCTAATGTGAAGACATTTGTATTGCACTTTAATTGCTTCTTCTTGCTATGGAATCTGTATTTTACATTCTCAAATACGAAAACCCGGTCATTAATTACAAAGTGCCATAACAAGTGACTTTATATCATTAACAATATTAATTATCACTGTGCTCCTTATTCCTTTACGAAACAGAGCATGAGAGTAGAGTCTTTTTTTTTTTTTCCATCAGGATCCAATTAATTCAATGCAACTGCCTAACAGCTGGTGGCATTTCGACTCCAAGTCTTCCCTACTCTCCAGTGTGAGCATCATTAAAATCAGGTGCTGTAATCATCTGTCGCTGCAGTAGTTGGCAAGGTAACAAAAAACAAATGAGAATGCAGTTAGGGTTGGGAAACACTGCCACATGCCCCAGAATCTAATGTACCCTTATGATGTGGGTTTAAATTGACATCGGAGCTTTAATTAAAGGAAGGGGTGCAGAAGTAGCATTATGGGGATTAATGAAACGGTTTGCATACGCCACATGCAAATAGCTGTTTTACATCTGATTAGGCCTACGTGACAAAGCTTTCCCGAGCCTTCCTGGATTATACCAGGTAACTGCTGTTAATTAAAGCGGCAGGAAACAGCAGTGTAAGAAAATCCAAACATTATGATGCTACGAGCTTCTTCCATTTTCTCATCTTTCCCAACACAGTCTCTGACAAAGATGAGAGCTGCGAGGAGATGTCCGTCCCCAGCAGCCCGCAGAACGAGGCCATCCAGCACAGCTCCATCAGCACCTCCAACGGGGTCAGCTCCTCCTCCACGACCCCGGCCGTCTCTGCCCCGTCCACCGCCGCCGCCTCCACATCAAACCAGAGCACAGAGGAGAGCCAGCCACGGAGGGGCGCCACCCAGTCTCAGCCTTCAGGCAGCTGATCGTCCCAAACTGTGCCCAAGCGTCAACACTGGGGCGCTGTTGCCTCTTCAGTCTCTCTGGCAAACAGAGGAAAGGGATTCTCTCTCAGCTTTAGTTGGATCGCACTGTTTTTAATTTATTCTTGATTGGTTTGTTTATGTTTGGTCCATTCTGTCGTCCGTTGGCAATGCTTTTAAAAATGCAGTGTTTTCTCTGGAATTGATGAAGGTAAAAGAACAGGCACTTTAGGTGTAAGATGTAAAACACTTGGTTCTTAAATGTTTTTGTATTTGTATGACTTATTTATTACCCTTATATATTTTTTTATTTGAAAGCGATCATCCTGAAGGTTGATCAATGAATTGTTTTAGAGACATTACCAAAGTGTGTTGTAGCTCATTTATAATTAGTTTGCTTGTTTGTTTTCATGACTTTTCTAAGCACTCTCTTTATGATGAAGTTACATAAAGAGCAGTCACTTTTAAAAAAAAATAATTAGCTTGTTCCATTTTGCACATTTTGAGAGATGACTGGTTTACCTTTTTAGAGATTGACAGTCCACATGTTAAATACCGGCAGCTTTTTAGAAGTAGATTTGAATACTGTCATTATTACACAAATGTAAATGGCTGAATCAGATTTTAAATTTGACAACTTTTCTGTGAGCGAGATCAGCTGTAGTTGCATTGTGCAGTTTGAATGTTTGAGCTCACCTCTGCTTGTAAAAATAGTCTTAAGGAGGTGAGCTGCTTAGAAACGTGTTATTTCATTAACATTCCATCTGTAGTCTGATTGTTCCTGAAGCAGTGATTGTAGGATTGCAGTACCTTTTCCACTACTCAATCATGGTGACGTTGACTTCATTCAGTGCCATTAATGTTTTTTGTATAAATGACTTCTGTATGTTTTTAATGCAGATTAGCTTGAGTTAATTAAGGGTCCTCTTGCTTTGTATACTGTCTTTGCTTTATAAGTGACTGTCTATGGCTTTAGTGTCTAATGCAGAACACTTAAGGACATTATGCTGTTTTCATGATTGCAATTCTAGATGACATTTTTAAGAAAACATTGTAAAAAAAAAACAAAACAAAAAAAACAACAACCCATCAATGATACATTGTATGTGATCTTGCTAGGTGTCATGTACTTTGTTTTGTTTTTTTATAGAATAGTCTGGATTCAGTAGTTGAGCCCTGTTGATCACATTAACGCTGTTAGCAGTTAAAAACTGATCTTAACAATCCTTCAGTCATTAGTATAGGTGTCTTCCTGACTCCATACATCATACGTCATGTAAAATTAAAGCATTCAGATGTGAACTGGAATCACATCATGTATATTAGAATAACACTACAGCCGCTTGTAAGAATTGTGAGCATTTCATCATTGAAATAATAGCAGGAAGCAAATCACGCCATGAAGTCAATTAGCCTTTTCTCTTAGTCTGTACTGGCTTACTACTGTGTAGTTTTACGAGAAGCTAACACATTGTTTTATTGAAGTATGATTTTTTTTTAATTTTACTGTTCTGTGCTATCTGCATGAGATGATAATTCTCTGCGAGAATTTAACTGTTTATTTGATAATGTCTCAGTCATTATTAAACAAGTTGTTTCAACTTGAGTTGTGGCTCTAAGTTTATGAAAGCTTTGGTTATTTGTTTTACCTTGGCTTAACTACTAAAAAAAGGAGTGCGATACTGTGTTGAAAGTGTACTTGTAACTTGTGAAAGTTCTGTATAAAATTTGAATTGATAAGTTGTTGTAATAAACCTTTTAATATCTCTTTAAAATCCAGCTTTGCTTCAATTTAATTCTCCAGTCTAACTTCACCAGAATGAACAACAGATACAAAGAAACTGAATGAATCGTCTAATAACAAATAAACAGCTGTACATTAAGTTACTAACAATAAGATGATAATTTCAATAGTGGACACGCCCAGTCCTCACCACATGCTTTATAGCAGCTGTCACAACAGGACAGAGTCTCTTTGTAGCTTTCAAATAAAACATTTCACACAAAACTGTATATTTATGTGACCTGGAGTGCTGAAGCTGTTAAAGCTGTTGCTGCTGCACAAAAACATTTCTTGTGGTGTATACTGCCACCTTGTGGAAGATCTAGAGGTGACCATGTTTTTGATGAAATATTAGTCAAGTGGAGGTACTGACTGTTATTGTATTTTTATAATAATTCTCCAACAAAAATACTTTCTCAAATATTTCACCACAACTACAGTGAGCTTTCCCCATCAGTTTGCTTTGGGATCTCCCCAGGGGCGGATGTAGTGATGTGGGGTACTGGCAGTGGAAGGTACTTAGTAAAACTACCACAGTGTAAAAATACACCTATTAAAAATAAAAGTCCTGCATTCAAAAGTTTACTTAAAAGTACAGAACTATTATCAGCCCAATGTACTTAAATGTATTTAAAATCTGTTCATGTTGGAGCTAATTTTAACAACTGTATATAATGCTGGATAGTTTAATCAAAAATAATACATCACATTTTATTTGTTGATCATATGTTTTGTGTGTAAAATCTTACTCTGCAAAGTAACTAGTAAATACAGCTAGCGAGTTTAAAGTATCATAAATGGAAGTATTCAAATGAAGTACAAGTACCTCACAGTTGTACAATACTTGAGTAAATGTACTCAGTTACTATCCATCACTGATATTAAGGAGATTGCTGATTGCCATGGATGCAATTATTTGGACAGCCAATGAAAAGTTACAAAGTACATTTACTTACGCACCGCACTTAAGTACAATTGTGAGGTACTTGTACTTCACTCATTCATATTTTCATTTAATAGTACTTGTACTGCAGATTGAGATTTTAGATATATATAATCAACTGATAAAATGTGATGTGTTGTTATAGATTCAGCTGCCCAGCAGTACATGAAATTAGCTCCACCTCGACTAGCTACAGCTAACTACTGACTACTAATAAGGTACTGAACTTGAGGTCTGACCCAACTCTCAGTTCATTTAAATCTTAAAGGCTTCAAACTTTCTTGTTTGTCTTTACTAAATTAAGTTTGGGGTATCATATCCAGCACTGCTCTATGATGATACTGTAATGTTATTCTTCTTTTTTATTCAATGTTAGTGTATTTTTATCTTCTACTTAATTCTTTTTAAATCATAGACATGTGTGTCTTTTTATTTAGCCTTCTTTTCTTCAGGCCTTCTTATGACTCATGTAAAGCAGCTTGAGATGCCTCGCTGTTGAAAGGCGCTATACAAATAAACTTGCCTTGCCTTACTGAGCCAACACTGAGCTGCCATTTGGCTTTCAGCCTACTCTACACAAAACACAGCTGAAATAGAGAGGCCCTGGTGATGCTGACATAGCCAAAATATAAAAATGTCCCTCGTAGCTGCAGCAGTAAACAGGAAGGCAACACATGTACTCATATGCTGGCAAAAGTCTCTTGTCTGTCAGTGTGTGCAGTACAACATTAAAAAAAAGACCATTGTCAACTATTGTCACTGTTGCCATTAGTTACATATTACAGTCACCTAACAGGCAACATTCAATTGTTCTTGCATCGACTTTTTGACTTAACTTGCACATGTCACCTGCATCCATTGCATGTTATTCTCAAGTTACAGCCCCATGTGTATTCAATCCAACTGATTTCCATATGACAGTTGGAGCTGCTTCAAAAACACAGTAACAGAGTGGGAGATTATATTCTTCAGTTCTTCCATCTTAGTGTTACAGTAGTTTTTGTAAATCAAAGAAAATGTGGCTCTACTGTAAATCATGTCATACAAGTAAAGGAAGTGTGAACTGCTCTAAGGTTTTTGTCTATGAGAAAATACATGCAGCTCAAACATGGTTTCAACAGATGCTTACACACCCAGCACCAACTCTGAGTGTCCAGCAGGTGGCGTTACATCCAAACCAATGCCTCAAATGGAAGCTACTGACTTGATGTATGTATTTCCATGGTAATATTATTCAGATTATTGTGAAGAGAACTCACGAAGACGTAGCACTTCTTTGTTAACTGAGGAAAACCTCAAATTGAAGATTTATTTAACGTTTAAAAAAAAGTTGATTCAGTTTTTTACTAATTCAATTTATAACTTATAATTTCAATTTCAGGTTATATGTTTTCTATAAAATGTCATCATCACGTTTAGTCAATGATAATTTGAAAATAATCTCTTTTCTGTCATTCAGTTATGTATTTTTTATGTTTTGGAGAGACCAAATTTTGCCCGCCAACACGCTGGCGCTCCTTAACAGTGCTTAAGTAGGGCAGCCTTGATTAGCTGCTGATCACAGAGGGGAGAATTGTAAATGTTACTATGTAGGTCACAGTATTCGTGAATAACATCACTTTTGGCTTGATGCTGCATATTTACAAACTGGAACCGAATGATGCTACAGTATGGCTCTGCATCTTTGAAGTTAAATCAAAGGGGGAGAGAAAAAGCGGAGCATCACAGTGATATTTTTCTATTCTTCTTCACCTCCACATGCAGACTATTCATTTTGATAGTTTGATTAATTAAATTCCCCCTGGCGAACAGCTCTGCGTTATTCATTATTCATTCCATAATGATTTCAATGTTAATTTGATGAGGTTTTCATTAATGAATGCGTGGCGTTTAGAGGTATCACCATTTTCTGGCTACTGCAGCAGGAAGCTTTCAGACAGAGTGCCACAGTGTCCTGTGGGGTGAACGCGACCCGCACATTGTTTGTGAGATAAAAAGCATCATCAATTTAACTTGCTTTTTCCACTTCCAACACACAGCAACAGTCTCCATATTTTGCAAAATTATGAGCCACTCGTGGATGTGGAGCCATCACATACGGCAGAGCCTAATTGGGAAAGAATGGCAACAGAAATAAAGATGGCCAGCATACTAGTTGGGAGTCTCTCTGTTTTGCCCTCTCAATAAATGAGCAGGATAATAATGTGGAGCTGATCTGCTGACAGGCAGGCTGCTCCAGCTGTTCCCATAATTCGACAAGTATTACGCTTTGGCCCTTAGCAGCCTGCCTCAGCAGACTGGCACTTAATTAGGTAAGGATTAAGGCCAAACAGCCTCATTTACGTGAATTGTATCATAAATACAAACTGGCTACCCTTTTTCCTTCAGGGGGCATCAGGGGTAAATTTGAAAAACGCAGAGGTTTGCTGAAAAGAGGATGCTCCAGGCCTTAAACTCCAGATTTCTCAACAATGAGGGCTCTTTCCCCCTGCTGAGGGGTGCTGTTTTTGAGCACACGCTTTAACCCCTCGAATCCAGGGAGACAGAGATGAAACAGCTTGATTTACATTTAATTCAGATTATGTAAATATACTGGTTGTGTCCCAAATCAAACATGGGACACAATGCAAGCTGCCTGCAGCACCCAGCGAAGATGGCCTCTATTGTTATTCAAATGTAAAGGAATAAAATATTTCTTTCATACATGGTCCGGGCATTTAATTGAACTCGATGAGATATAATATGTTCTCTCTACAACTACTGATAAGCACTCATTATTTTCACTTGGCAACCTCCACATACTATCATACTGAGTCTGTTTGCTTTTACTGTTGATTGGAGGGCGACTGGGCATGGCATCTGGCTCTGCCACCAGGGATGTGCATCTATTTAATAGTATTATAGGGGTGTATCAGCTCAGCTATCACAGAGTGCACTGCACGGGTAGAAGCAAATCCCCAGTGTGCATGTGCACGTGCATCGAGTGAGCTTGACTCTGCCAATCCCTCCCCTGGGCACTCGCACTCCCCGGTGCGTCTGGAGGCACCAGGACGTCTCCTCCATTAGCCTCTGCAGACATTAGCATGCACAAAGGTCTATTCATGGCAGTAGGCCTGTTACTGTCTTGTCTTCCTCTATTACTCAATTCTGTTTCCCATGTGAAGTTGCTTATGTTGTTATCAATATTTTATGGTGGTCCACTCCACTCTCTATGCTGACATGGACGGATTATGAAACAAAGGGCAAAGGTTTGCTGTAGTGGTGGATGAAGTATTCAGATAGAAGTAAAGGATCTGAATACTTATAAAAAAGTAGCAATACTACAGTATAGAAATACTCCTTTGCTCCTCCTTTAGTTCTGCATTCAAAAGCTTACTTAAGAACAACAGGAATATCAGAACAATGCGGAGTTTCGGAGATGGAACGGCTCCTTTCAGAGTATGTTACAGTTGCATTACATGTAAGCTACATCTCATCTACAGCGATGGATCATTCAACAAGCTCATCACATGAATCCATTCTGCAAAGTATTTCCTTTCAAATGTTTCATTTGAATAATTTTTAGGAGCTGAAATGCACAAATTAGAGAAAAATCCCAAAAATATGATAAATCATTATACAAATCATGATTTGTATAGCAGATTTCGATCCCTTGTGGAGGTCTCATCTCCAGGTTGGAAACCACTGCACTACAACATCAAATGTGTATTAATCCGCAGCTGAAAATAGTCCCCAACAAATACACTATTTACTCTGGTTTGAGAAACATTTGCTAAAAGCTACAGTGCCCAGCTGTTTTAGGAGATTACTGAACCTTTTTTAGAGATTATACTTTATGTTTGTGACCCATTTTTAAAAGATTTACATCTTGGGGCTAAAAGCCACAGACAGGGTAGGGAAGTCAAAGAGTACTGCGAGAGGGACATAAGAAGAAGAGAAGACAACGAGAAAAATATAGAATATCACTAACCTTATCTTTTAACTTAAACTATTCACATGGTCTCTGCTCTAGCTTCTATTCTTTTACTCAAGATGAATCACCAAAGCTGCTGTCTTCTCCACTGGCATTTCCCTTTCTTTGTTCATGACAGTATTTGAAGACAAAACTGTCTTGATGTTTGTTTCTGTTTCATCATTTATGAACATTGATTCACTGATGACAGCAGCAGTGGAATTGTCTTCTGATCTCAGCGTGAGGACAATTTATTTTTAAGTGATTTCAAAATGTGCTGTCGAGGTGCCTCCCAAGGTGTCTCTTAACTGAAGTGTTGATTGACCTTTCGCTTCATCATGCTTACACGAGGGAATCTTCTAACTGCTGATCAGTGCAAAGCCTTATTGATTGTCAGACACTTCAGCGGGGATCTGAGGATTGATTTCTTCTAGACAGTTGTCAACAGGAATTCTTATTTATTGCAATAATTACCATATTTATATGCATTAATTCTAAAGTTTTTACTGAATTATTTTGTGATCGTGTTCAAGAATAATTCCTTGCTTCATTTTCTGCATGTAAAATGAAGCTGTGCTCTTTCAGAAGCCATAAAACACCATCAATGTGCTTTTGACATTGACTTGCAGCGTTGATCCCCATGTCTGTGCCCCTCCCCCCTTTCAGTCCCTCCCCACCACCACCCCTCCCCCCTCTGCTGCCTGACCAGTGTTACTTATTGCTCCTGTATCATTGTAGGCACAGTTGTGTTGATTTATTGGCTCTGCAGCGATTTTGATCCCCCTCATTAGCTCCTTCATTACGCCGTCGATCATTCCATGCTGGGCCATATTGTACACTGAGTTTTATTGAGCTGGCTCTCAGAACATTCTTGTAGTCTGTGGTTATTATGATAGAGTCCCTTTTTTTCTTACATTTGAGCTTCAGTTTTTATTCGTTTTGTTGTCAAATATAAGTAAAAACAGTTTGAGCACCAGAGGATTGTCCTCATAAACAGGATATTTAGTTTGGTAAAAGTGAAAGACCTGATTTTTTGGATAAATTGCACCCAAATATCTACTGGACTGTAAGTTAATAACACTACTCAACTGTTTACTTCCTGCAGTATGAGATACACCCTTCACACACTTGTTTTTGCTGATACAAGTGCAATAACTGTATTTAATGCTGTTAACACACGGCACTTGACCTGCTGCCCAATCCCATTCCTTCAATTGCAGTTGCAGTCATATTAATTTCTTTATTACCACATCCTTGTCTCCTCGCTGTATTTGTCTCAATACACTTTATAGTTACTATTTAGGTTAAGTGTATATAGTATTTAGTCATTTTAATTTGTTTCTATGCTTCATTTTGTATAGTTGTTATAGTGCTTAATGAATATAGTATTTTAGTTTTTATACTGTGCATCTGTTCTTGTGCTAGTGTGACGCTTCAACCTCCCTGCGTGTGATCAATAAAGTTTATTTTATCTTAAATTCGGATCATTTGAGGCTTTATTTCAACAAAGGTTGTGTTCTTTTATTAGCTCTACTAACAAACTAACAAACCCATCATACTACATCAGGAAGTGTTTAATAAATCCTGCTCGGCATTCATTCAACTAATCATTTGGGCATCATATGGAGTGGGGGGAGGTTTTAGTTTCTAATTTGATGGGATGCACAAAGTAAGCAGCTTTAAAAACATCTGCAAATAACCCACAGCCTGCTGCTGCTTGGTTCATTTGTTCATTCATTATCAAAGCAACAACACACTGTGCACCAAATTTAAGTTTAAAGGGTAATTCTGGTATTTTTAAACCTGGGCCCTAATTTTACATATTTGGGGGTCTAAATGACTAATAGGCATAAAAAGGTTTGGAATTGGTCCAGTAAGTTAGATCGCCTCAGCCGGGCTGCAATAGCTGCTAACGTAATCTTTGAGGGCAACTGCACCCGTTAAAGTGCGTCCGCTAAAAGTGCTTGTTTTTGCCACCGACAGGCTCAGATTGTTATTCGAAGTGTCTGACAACATTATGGAAAGGATCCCTACAGAGGCAGACCATTTGTTAAAGAGTAAGATCCTTTTTGTTCAACCAGAAACAGAAGTCTCGCTCAAGGAGAAGTCTCACCCTGAAATCTCGCGAGAGGTGAGCTGTTGCAGGAAGACCACGGTGCATTTCGTGGCTACCGCCTGAGGTGATCTACTGGACCAATTCCCAAACTTTTTGTGCCTATTAGTCATTTAGACCTCAAACTATGTAAAAATAGGGTCCAGGTTTAAAAATACCAGAATTACCCTTTAAACACAAGACCCCACATGGCTGCCTGGACAAACTGTTTTCCTCTCTGCTTTGCATGTTCCAATAAAAATACTGATTTATTGCTGATATCTAAAAGAAACTCACTGGCTTCTAAACGATGCCTGGCTCTATTGTCTCTAAATGTATGAAGCAGTTGTCTCAGGTTTGATTTGCCATCATGCTTGAAGAGCACAGCTCCACTGAAATGACCTTGTGGGATATAGGTGAGAATTTCACATGCAAGTCAAAGAAATACAATATGCAAAGCGTCCATTTTCTACTGTCACTCTGAATTATATCAATCAAGACACTCTCTGCTGTTTTATTTTCCACTGAATTGTATTTTATGAAGTTAATAAATCATTTTCTTTTCATCAATAACCATAATGAGTCAGATATCTATAGATTCTCCCTTCCACAGTCTATGATTGTGCTACTGCATTTTTATATTCATCATGAGCCAAAAAAAATTGCCATTTTTTGTCACAACAGCTGTATCTTCCAATTTCTACAGCACTAACTCAAGTCAGTCACCCTCTAATGGGATTTCCATAAATCTACTAAATGGGTTTAAAAACAGCCTCGCCCTGATGTGGATTTCAAAAATCCTTATGTGGACTTTGAAAATATGTGCACACAATTTGATAGAATTAGTTCTGTCTCAGTGAGCTCCTGCGTGATCTCACACCCATTTTCCCCAACAGTTAAATCGGGGCTGAACTTGATGAAGTTAATGGGATTACAGAAAAGGCTGCTAACCCAGAATTTAACCATCAAATGTTTAAGAGCAGCGCCGAGCTAATGAGGGCACTTCTCATCACACATGAAGGGGAGCGGGATTATCTGTGGTTTATCAGATGACACCGGGGACTGTGAGGTCACCGCTTTTATTGGCTGCATTAAAGTCTGTCTTATGCTTCTCATGCTCATAAACTGTGTTAGCGAGGTGAAACGAGGACCGTGTCTGCCCGACACGCCTACAGAGACAACATAAACTCTGCTGCTCTGCTGTGCCAGCTGTTGACAAAGCTGTGAATCCAAACACTGAGCCGGTCGAGGCAGATGACCGCCCACCCAGAGCCTGGTTCTGCTCGAGGTTTCTGCCTGTTAAAAGGGAGTTTTTCCTTGCCACTGTTGCTTGTGCTTGCTCTTGGTGGGAATTGTTGGGTCTCTGTACACATAAGGAGTCGGTCTAGACCTGCTCTTTATGACAAAGTGCCCTGAGATAACGTTGTTATGATACGGCACTATATAAATAAAACTGAATTGAATTGAATTGAGAGGGACAGTCGTAAGTTCAGGTGTCATACAATGAGCATCTGCTGGTTACATAATCAGTCATTTTACAGTCAGAGTCTGGTGATATTCAGTATTTTTCTTATTTTCAGCAACTCTTTTTACTTTAGCCTTTAAAAAAAAGAAACTATACTGTATATTTGTGTGAGAGGGTTGGGAATTCAGAGAGTACAGACTAACACTTTGTTGTGGATCTTTTCATGATATTTGTTGACAATGAAATTGATTGATAAAATGTCGGAGGGTAAATATAGTGATCTATAATGAAATAGGGAGTGATTTTGGACACATCCATTGTCATTAAAGGCCTTTTCCACAGGAGACATTTTGACTTGTCTCAATAGGAAGATGTTAGCATTAACAATGGCTCCATGTTATTGAAGTGCCTCTGTGTCAGCATGCACGATAGCAGGTCATTTTGACATGTCAAAATGCTTTCACAGGAAAGGTCTATGGTGATATGAAAGACTTGGTTTATGAAAAGCAGAGAGCATGATATACTATGTTTTTTGTACTATTTTTTTTTTTTTGCAGGGATCTGCTTGATGTTATTTTGGACAGGGGGAATATGAAGATTGCCTTTATTGATCCACTGTCACAATATTGTCATGCTGATGAGAGCAACAGTGTCTATTGTCTCAGCTTTGTTAATTAGATCAGCCAGTATAAAGAGGGAAAAGACCTTGTTATCCACAGAGATAAATTGGTGATCTTGCACCACTGACATCTATTTGCAAATAACATTTTACATGCAAAATAACCTTCAAGAAGCCACATTTTGTGAATACTAATTGAAAATGTCGTTTAATGCTGGCAGTCACAGAAACCCACCATGTAGGAGCCTCAGGTTGTTCCCCAACCTGTGACACGAATGGGTCCTTTGTTTTAAATGACTCTTTAAACTGTAACAAAGAAATTTCTCATCTAACTCCTTTGAAGAGTTTCAAGTGATTTCGAGGAGAAGCCATACACGGATTTGATTCTCAGAAAAATAAACAGCAAAGCCAATCAGTTTATTAGATTAGCAGCATGAGTCATCTTGTTCCTTATTTTTACTCCTTTCACATCCTCCATTTTCAATCCATTTCCAAAGGTTAAATGTTGAATTGGATGTGAATGTTGAATATTTGATCCAGTGTCCATCTGTGTGGGACATGCAGTGTATGTAAAGCACATTCTTGGCACAAAGCACAAGATTGAAATTTGAAAGCAACAAAGACACAGTTACTGGCATATGGAAATATATATTGAATCCCAGATCTGGCAGATCTCTTCCTGAAATCATGATCAATAGTTTTGTACACTATCTCTCCTTTACAACAGACAGTCGTGAAGATTGCCGTGTTGTGATGATTGTTGCTACTGATTAGCAGACTTGCAGCTGCTTGCTTTCACTCCAGCGAATGCATTAATCAAGACAACAAAGACAAGCTAATCACTGTTTTAACATTCCCTCATTAAATGAAGTGATGGCTAATTACTGTTTGTGCTTTAAGACAGGCTTTCAGGAATTTTTAAATTGCTTTGGAGTCAGATATCGTCTCTGATTGATTACTAAAAGATCTCTTATTCTAAGATGTTAGCATCTTTTTTCTGTTTATGTGTACAGAGATACAAAATCCACAGACTTTAGTCATCTGTGTATGTGATATGTACATTGATGAAACAAAATCCTCCCATAAATACTTAGAGTATGTCAGAGCATTTGGCATGTTAAAGGGTTAGTTCACCCAAATTACAATAAAACATATTTTCCCACTTAGCTCTAGTTGTGTCTGCATGCAAACAGTTTTGTCCAGTTTGTCCAGGAGATTTGCCTCCACAGTGGACTTTTGTGTGTAGCATTCACAGCGTATAAAAATGTAACGTTTAAAAAATGTTACTGCAGTTTCTCTTTCCAGATGAAATGACCCAGTTACTCTGTATAATCCACAGAACGTGTTGTGAACAGTTTTCAAAGGAACTATTTGTTCAGTAGCAAATAGGTCCATTAAAAAGTGTCCTGAGTAACTCCTTCAAGAAGGAGAAGTCCTTAAAGTGTTCAGAAAAATGCTGTTATGCTGAGGAAAATTGTGTGATATGATAGAAAGCTCCAAAAAAGCTACTAAATGGACCGTGTAGTGAGGTGTTTTTGTAAGATACTGTTTCCTAGGTCAAGAATGAGCTTTCAGTCTCAGCAGGACATTCTTTAAATATTTATTAAATGTCTTGTAATTAGAAGTAAGTGAGAAAATTGTTTGCTTCAATTGTCTTTCTTTTCTTTTTTTTCGTAATCTGGGTGAACCTTTAATCTGGTATAAGTAACATAGGAAAGGAGTTTAGTTTAAATATTCATTGTTAAAGGCTTTACTCACCCAAATTTAATCCCATTCATCGCCATTGTATTGGTGTGGAGGCAGAAATTTCACAGACAGATTTTTCCAAATCTGGACAAATCAACTCAAAACTATCTGTACGGGAATATAACACCAGAGGTAATTGAGAAAAAATGTTTGTTTTTTTATAATATCTGTAAAATGACCTTTTAAACAATTGCTTAACACTTAAAGTTTAATTACTTACAGGCAATCTGATGGCCACCAGCTGATAGTGGAAGTTTAACTATTTAGATCATTCAACAGTCAAATTACTACTTTATATTTTTATAGTCAGCAAATCTAAAAAAAAAAAAACTTGTGATATGATTTTTTGACAACAATGTTATACCATTTATAATATGTCAAGTTCCTGTTAGCAACTGTTCCCATTATCCTGACACACTCTGGACTGTCCTCGTGTAAGCATGCAGCTCTGGTACATGAAAGCCATGACAGATATTGAACGGTCCAGACGGGGTGATATTTACACCCTTTTATTACATTTCTGTCTCTGTGCAAACAAACCTAAAGCCTTTCTTCAGTGGGTCAACTCTAAAATTTCTGTTCTCTGCTATTCCCTGGTCAGGGAAGCAATAATGGGGAATTAGGGCGACTTTAACCACAATCATTCCATCCACCTCATAAGCCAGACCTTGAAAAGACTGCCTGTTCGGTGAACTGTGCATTTTATGTCCTCAACAGTACACACAGCAGGAAAATGTCTCCAAGAAGAGGCAAATGCTGTATCTTCATTTTGCATGCAAAACAATTGTTTTTTTATCTACTGCATTCCTGTATTATTCATTTGATCCATTAATAATCAATTCAGCTGCTGAGCTTTCTGACTGGCTGATAATAGAATTAATCAGAGAGTGCGATCAGTGTCGGTCCGTTCTGCTCATCATGAGGAGAGGCTTGCCTGAACAATCAGAAAGAGGAATCCCCCGGTAATCTAAATGAAAAATGGTTTCCACATCACTGCCTCCAAGTCGGCAGCTACCGGGTGAGGGCAGCCATTTATATCTCAGTTCACCTGATACAAAAGTTTAAATAAGTGCTTTTATTTGTGGTTTGCCCTAAAATTGCACATGCATTGTGTTTTTGTCTTCGCCTAAATGGAAAGTAGAAGCTGCAGTGAAGTCATGACTACAGAAGTGCTCCTGAAGCACAACTAAAGTTATTTTTGGAAATTATGTAAAGATGGCAGTAGGGTTTCCATTTATCCAACTGAAAGAGGTATTGTACAGAGTTCTGATGTTATAGATAGTTGGGGCAATTTTCTTGTAGACAAGTAAGACCTTTGCTTGTTTACTTTGGACTTCAACACTCCTGTTTACTCCTCCGATGGATACAAAGGATGGTAAATTATCTCTGACTCTCACAGAGACAGGCGACTGGAGGCAAATGCAGCCCTCTGAAAACAGACAAGAAGCTAGAGGCGAGCGAGGCAGCGTGTCAACAATGAGCGAGATTGTCCTTGCTTAACGGAACAGGAAGAGATTAAGTAGAAACTGACAATTTTGCATCGCTTTGAAATAAATTCAGAGGAGACTGGCTCAGGGTGTTCTTTGCAGCTGAATTATCTCAGCAGCAAACTTTCCCTTTCTTCTGAAGAGTGTGTTATGTATTCTCACAATGCAGGGGACTCTTAAAACGAGGTTGGATAATAGTGGTGGTGGTGGGGGGGGTTGAGTTCAACCTTCAACAAAGAGGAACTCTGTTTGAAAATCTTGGCAGATTACATTCATTAGCCTACCGCTTGTGTAATGTCTTATTCTGGATGTTATGTAAAAGTGTATTTGTATGGGCTAAAATGTTCAGACAAAACAATATTTTTACTGTTCAAATGAGTGTTTCTGTCTGTCAGTCTTTTTCTGTCTGAGAAATACATTTTTGAGTCTTTCATATGCTAACAAGCAGGCTGCATGGGGAGAGTATCATCTACAGACACCGGTTTACCAGATGTCCACCAGTCGCTCTGTTCTGGATTGAATGATTTGATATTCATGGCCTGCTGATTTGAAAACTGCCTCAAGCCAAATGCCTTGGATTGGACACTTAGAAATACATAGACATTCATTCCTAACTGCTGGTTTGTTGTTTGTGCAACAATCAGTGTCAATCATTTTGCCTTTACCAGCTGCCATGATACCACAACACTGCAGTATACAAGAAGAAATACAGTTAGTTTGGTACCTCTGTTAACAATATGGATAATTTCAAGTAATTACAAATGGGGTCATACTTTCATGTGTTTCTATTGGTTATAAAAACATTGTACTTTCAAAGTTAGCTGCTGAGATCTGGGAACACAACAACAATAAAAAGTCCAATGGGGAAAGAAACAGAGCAGTCAGACAATCAACAGTTTGATTATCTAAATCAGTCTCTATATGTGAAAAGACACATGCTGGCTTGAAAGGGATTTGCTATAAAAAAAACAAAACTTTAATTAAATGATTTTCACAACTTCTCCAGTTTGCACTCATTTGAAATGTGCGAAATCCAGAAACTGACAAACGATAATAAGAATCTCACGTACAGGCTTCATTTTACTGCTGATTATAGTGAAGACAGGTGACTGTTGTGAACTCAATCTGATGTGTGAAAATAAGACAATGCAGCTGTTATATTTCAAGACGAAGTATGAAACTGTTCAGCATTAAAGAGTCAGTGGTACAGTGAAGCTATCGCATGTTTTTATGATGACAACATTTTGGACAGTCATTTGTGGATTTATCTTAATCACTTTTACTCTGCTGCAGAGTGAGATGTCTCATCAATTATTGGATGGATTGCCTGAAATTTTGTACAGACACTCATGTTCCCCAGACAATGAATATTAAATTTGGTGATCCCGCATCAGCAGGTCAAAATACTTTGGTTTACGAACAAACTGTATAACTAATTTCCATCAGCTTTAGCTGTACTTTGTGTTTACTGTTCTTTAGCAAATGTTAGCATGCTAACACAAAACTAAGATGATGAACAGGCAAAACATCAGCGTGTTAGCATTGTCATTGTGAGCCGCTAGCAAGGCTATAGATTCTTAGTCTGGTTACAATGTCCTTATTTAAAATGACAAAAGAAAAAAACTGAAAACAGTCATACATTTGGAGCTCTGACACAAAGCAGCTTTTAATCTCAACCAATTAACTCATTGGCTCATTTGAAACTGACCTCTATTGCCAATCAAACAGAAATGTTTGCAGTTTTAAATCCAGTATGGTGACGGTCCACAGGAGCACAGGAACATTGAGGAGCACAATAGAGCAGCACAGAGGTTGTGTATTATGGTTTGAGGACTTTATATGGACACTAACTCTTTACCATTGACACTCACTGTAATGAATTCTAGCTGACCACAGCTGCTTTTCTCCATGTAGGACAAAACTAACAAATTTGAGCACCCTTTAGGCAGACAGGGGACGAGTCATTAGTACTCCAAAGATTTTGGGGAAGGTATGACGTATTTTTATGACAAGAATGCAGAGTTATTTTTACTCAGCTGTCTTAAATTACTCTGTCATTCACTGCGGGAGTGTTTCTAAAACTGTCATTGGCATTTTCATGAGCAGAGCCCAGAATATTTTCAGGGCTCTCTATATTTGCAGGCTGCCTTGCCACAGTTTTGGAGACAGAGTATAGCTCTCACGACATTACATTATTATGTCTCATTTTGCTCTCTCAGTGATTACTTATATTATTTCCTTCTGGAGTTATTTATAAATGTGAGATGCATTTTCTTTTAACATTAAGCACTCACTCTGTTGCTTAGGATGCAACACGTTTTTCAGTGTAGCGTAGTATAAAGCACACTAATCAAATTATTCATACATCAGAACCTCTAAAATATCTATTAACATTGCCTCCTCATGGGACCAGTCAGCTAATGTCAGCTGGTAAGATAACCAGCAGTGTATAAAAGAAGTCCACCGGCTCAGAAACATTGTTCTCATGGGAACCTGGCGCTCTAAACAGATGCTGTTCTTCTACAGCAAGTGAAACATAATAAGATGCAATATGGCCAGCACTCCACAGGTTTGTGTCCTCTTCAGCCAGAGCAGACAGTGAGCAGATTACTGATCAGAAAGTCAAGCCCTGCTGCCACAATGTGACTCTGGGCCACCTGTCCTCAAACACTGAAAAATAAAGCTACAAGAGCAGTGTTTTTGTACTGAAACATACATTTTTACATTTCTTTCATGTTCTGTCTCCCATGCATACTGTTTGATTCTTTTAAAACAACTGACTGCTCACAGGTGAGGAGCTGGTGAGGGATCATGTTCTTGTTGCAGAAAGAATGGACATTAAGGACATATAATGTTGGGCGATAACGCCCACCTTACAGTCATCGTTCTGGTGTCTGATGACACCAAACCCAGTAAAAACATTTCTTTATGGACCTCACTTTGTGTATGGAGGCATTGTCATGTCAATACAGGAAAGTGTCTTTTCCAAACTGTTGCTGCAAAGTTGGAAGAACATTATTGTATAAAATATCATTTTATTCTATAGCATTTAGAGTTTCCTTAATTGGAAAAAAGGGGCCAAGCCCAAATCATCAAAACAGGGCCAATGCTTTATTTTATGGATTGGTTCTTTCCTTATATGTCCTGATTTCTTGAATGTTTGTGATTTCTTGGTAGTTTCCTGGAAAGACCTATAGTAAGACCTGTAATTGGTACTATACTTGTAGGGCAAATAGAGACAAAAATCTGAGACTGTTGTTTTATTTTAAAAACAGTCCATGATTTTCAGAAGACTTTCCTTGAAAGAATTGTTCCATTTAAACCCAAGTAAATAATTATTCATATTTGATTTCTTACTGAAAGCTGAATTTCGGAAGTTCGGATATATATCTGACTTGATAGATACTTGCCTGAAAACCTGTTGTTCAAGTCTGTCGTTCAAGGTCATTGTTCAAGGAAATCAAACCTAAATTTAATGGATATTAACAGTGCTATTTTGTCAATGCACAGTATTTTGAACCCTCAAACAACTAACTCTAAAACTCTTTAATCATGCAACCATCTTGAGATGTTCGACGACATGAATGCTTGGAAGTTGTAAACATGGGGGTCTCTCCCATCGCATCCATCCCACAGACATCAGACTGATATAGATTCACTCTTGGAAAAAAATTCCCAAAAATGTTTCCAAAACTATTCCTTTAAGACAATGTGTGAAATACTTTGCTGCTGGAAAAGTAAAGAGATTTGCTTTGTTATTCTGTTAAAACACCTAAAGACTGATTAAATATTTCAGGCATTAACTAAATCATCCTATCCTGTTGTCTTCACCCTGTTGCCAAAATAGCTGATGCACAATGAGTCATTCATCATGCTCTAAACACTGGTATTCAGAGTGTTGTTGGGGGAAGCTGCTCTCTGTAGAAACCACACAGAGATAAAGAGCCACTCAAGCTTTTTAATTATTCCTCACAACCATTTGTCATTCCATATAATACAGTCGTTCTTTATAAAAGTAGCTGATTCCAAAGCAGATGACTTTGTGGCAACCAAATTGTTTCTCACGACAGGATTAATGGCAGCATGTGTACTTGACTGCCTGTAGCTGTGAGGTTAGTTTTGGCTGTGGGACCTCCACTAATTCATAATAGAAGTATATGAAGTGATACCTATAAGATATCTTTAAGACTGTTATCTTCAGGGCGACAGGGGATGAATGTAGCTTATAATGAACACACAGTTTAAAGGATTTCTGTTGTGTTGCTCATTGTGAGTGCGAAGCGTGACAGCAGTAATGTTATCATTGATTTGCTTCCACATCGTTGTGTCACTGTTATGTTCAGCACTGTGTTTCTGACATTTTCATACTATAAGCTGTTACCGTTATACTGTACAGTGCATGCATCCATCAGGAGTGGTGAGCAAAGATTCCTCTATTTAAATAGCTTTTTTTTAGAAACAGACAGCTGGCACAGATTTAACCAATGCAATATATGTATACAGGTTTATATTTCTCCAGAGTATAACCACAGACTAGGATAAACCACAGTTTAAAATGCAGCTGTGACTATAAGCTCACACTATATTGTGCCTAAGCATTATAAAGAGTGTGTCCTGCGTATGTTCTGACCTTTCTGTGTGAACAGCAAACCGTGATAGCAGGCTACCATACATCACTGTCAGAGCACAGACGGTTCCAGCCACATCCAGGTAATCTATTTGTCCCGGTAAAATATGGTGCAATTTGTTCCAGGTTTCTTGCAAGCCCAGCGAAACAAAAGCCACAATTTGAGCTGCTATCTTATGCATATGTGGTATTTCCCGGTAGTGGTGGCTGAAAGTATGTAGCTGCTGTGTGTCTATGATTCACACTGTCCTCTTCCCTCCCCACAGAAAAAGATCAGCATAACCTCAACAGCTTAAGGGCTTAAAAGAGAGCAGGTGAGAGTGAGGAAATAAAGTTTAAACAAAAGTGCGTTGAGAAAGTTTTGAGATTGTGCTGGTTTCTGGGTCAAAACAGAGCTAAATGTATTGAATTATTAGTGTTTAAATCCTAAATGTGGCTGAATCCAAACATTGCGATAGGCTTGCAAATCCAGGCTGGACACAGATGGACATCACAGAGATGTAAAAGATACTGTACTGTATACACCCATCCTCAAGAGTCCCATCTCTGGGCATGTTTGGGAAACAAGCAAATCAATCAGTGTCAATTAGAGCTGCGTTCAAAGCAAACCACATCCTGGGAGTCAGACACTCGTTCTGCACTTAACAGCAGGCATTGCAATTACGCTGCAAAACCCTCCAAAGTGCTCAGGGTCTGAGAGGATGAACTGGTGCATATAAAAGGCTCTTACTGTCTTTTATCTATACCGCTCTCAGGTGCCCTCCTGAGCAGAGACTTTTCCCTGAGCATGAGAGAGGAGAGCGGCACTGGAAGCCCTCTGTTTCACGTCTCTCATGTTGTGATCCGTACCCTGCCAGACACAGTTTGGGATGCCATTCTTCAGAAGTACACTGATCTTCAAAGCCCCTTTTCTGCCCCCTTCCGCTGCTCATGCTCTCATGTTTGATACCTCTCTGCTGAGGTGGGGGCAGCGGGAGCTATAACAGTCCTCATTGATTTCTCAAGGAGAGTCTGTACAGTCATTTCCTCTCCAGCCACCCTCTGTAAAAGGTGAGAATGCTGCACATTAACAGCTGAGTCTGAATTAGACTCTGAGACGTGGGAGTATAATCACATCTGACTTGCAGTGTGAATTACAGAAGCAGGTTGCGGAGCCTTTCTCCCACATCGCTGTCACGATGCTATCTTTCATACTTCATTTGCATACACACAACACAGCGCTTGCATCAGTGTGAACTTCAAGGAAATGAACATTCAGACAAAGACTGCAAAGAAAGAAAAGGCTCCCAGCTTGCAGATCACATGCCTGGTACTGGCATATGTCATTTAATTCTTTATTGTATATTTTATCATAATGCAAGAATATGAAATAAACTGCTGGAAACAATGAATGTTAATTTATAATAAAAATAAATTATTAAAATGTATTTTGCGATTCCTTTAGGGTGATGTTAACATTGTTTGCTTGTATATAGCATATTTCATAAGCAAATGCAATTCAATGTGTGTCACATAATGCATTAAAGAAATATGAAATACAGCAATAAAAGATATTAAAGCGAGCAGAGCAATGGCATGTGTTTTTATTTTGGTGCATACATAGTGGAAATTTGAAAGCTGTTTCATCACTGTGTGGATGGATTGTTGGTTTGTTACAAACAAATGCTCTTAAGAAACAGATTTCTTTATTAATTTATGTTCATGTTTTGTTTTTCTCTTAATTTTTAGTCCAAATGCTAAATGCTAGAGCATCACTTTGTATTAAAGCGTGGAATTAATATCAATGATTTCATATTTTGCTTGCATGCTTGGTGTTTTTTTCTTTTTCTATTTTTTTTTTGCTTTTTGTGGTCCCAGCCATGACCAGTTTCTGTGGCAACATGATTTTGAAAATAGCTCCTCTCTAACGGCCCACTGCTGTCGCAAGTTCTGCAGACAGCAGCCTACTCTTGATGCATGACTCATTCATTGCTCATTATCATCCCACTCTCATTTCATCCCAGGCTCCCCTGCTTAGATATCTGATGGAGACGGTTGCGTGGGGGCGGGATAGCGGCCACTATAAAGCTGGTGTATCCATACTGTGATTGGCTGGTTGGATCCATTTAATCTGCTGTGACTACTACAGGGTCCGCCCTGCACTCCTCCCCCTCACTCTGCCTGCCCTGACAGCATCCATACACAACAGTGTGCTGTCTCTGTTCCAGGGAGAATATCAGCTCTGCACAGGGAGGAGAGGATTAGTGCAACCACTCAGCTCATCTGCATACACGTTCTCAGAGAACCACATGAGCACCCAGGGCTGCACCTCTTTTGAACAAAAACCTGGCAATCCTATCACAGAGGCTCCAGTTGATCTACTGTCACTGCTGTGAGAGGATTTAATAGGAACTACATTTCTTTCTTTCCTTTTGGAGTCTTTTAAATGATTTTCAGGCTCTTTTTTAATCATTTAAATGTGCAATTTGTTGTCTGTGATGGCTCTATTTAACTGGGACAATGCAAGTAATATCATTTGATATAAACTTGCTGTGAGCATCAGAGAGGTTTCCCTTCATTTTTTGGGACTTTTCCACTGGGTTTGTTCCTTCATCTGGTTTGGGAGACTGCAGCACCAGAATGCCATCTAGAGAGTCCTACGAGGCTCACAAGGAAGAGAAGTCCCTTGTGCAAAAGGCCAAGCGAGAGGCCAATCAGGAAGATATTCTGGTGGCAGCTCTGGGGATGAGGATGGGGCCACAGAAACCTCCAGCCACTTTCTGGCAGCCACTTAAACTATTCGCCTATTCACAGCTCACCTCGCTGGTCCGCAGAGCCACGCTGAAGGAAAACGAGCGGACACCCAAATCTGAGAAAGTCCACAACTTCAAGGTGAGATTCGAATCAACTTAAAAAACTCTTGTCAGCAGCTGCATCTCCAAAACGTTGCTTTAATTTCATCATGTGTGGCCAGAGGGCTGCTCCTCATGCTTCCCTTGTGGGAGATGGGGGGGGTGAAAAACAGAGCTGTTTTGGTCTGTCCAGTGAGCCTTTATCAAAAGAAAATCTGTTGGGTGGTCTGTGGACCACTGCTGTTAGTTTGAGCACCAGATGGAGAGATTAGGCCGATGGAGAGGGGAAACAGTGGAGGAGTGTATCCCTGTTTGGCTCAGGCTCGCTCTCCTTGTTTGGCTGGTTAATGGGATGGAGAGCAGCAGGTGAAATATTACCTTCAAGGCTTTCAAACTGCTGATGCTTACCAATCTCTTTCTGCTGCTGTGATCACTTGTATTGCTGAATGTTGCATTTCAACATTTTAGCTCCTGTGTTAAAAGATCCCACAACGAAAGGATAAGGTATAATTGAGTGAATTCTTAATAAAGAGAGTTTTTTAATGTATTAATGTATAAAACATATAATATAGTGAAACAACATCTAGGTGCTAAAATAAGGCTTTAAATTTCAAACTTTCCAAATTAAGCACTCTAACAGTTAAACGCCACATTTATCAAGTTTATCTCCTTCTTTCTGGTAAAACCTTTTTTTGTTTTTTTTAATTATTTAATATGACTAACTGGGGACTGTTTACTACTTAAAGCAACACTACAGTTTGACTCCTACATTTTCAAACGCCAGCCTCTTAAATTAATTACTCCAAGTAAATGCATTCACCACCTGCATTTAGGTGTTTTTCTTAACTATAAGCAGGCATGATACAATGTGTATCCATTAATGATGCCTGACTGTTGAGGAACGTCTTAGCTGACCATCAGTTAATATTTTTAACACAATGTATCTCATCTAATAACCTGTTCTGCTTCTGGTGAGCATACCACTGCGGTATGCCCACCAGAAGCTAGCAATTCTTTAGCAAAACAGCTAGCCTGCTTTATCTTCTACTGACTTAATGCAAGGAAAACAGGGAGAGTTGTGGCTTGCTCTTGCTCCCAGAGGCCTCCCTGATTGGCTGGGCTGTTACCTGGTGGAGCGTGGGGCTCCCTTTCCTACACAAGCATGGTGTCCTTCTACTGTTTCCATAGCAAGTTTCCCTGACAACTTGCACCTTCACTCAGGCAAAGTGTCAAATCCTACTGTGCCATGGTGGCAAAGCCTCCCCTGCTCCAAGTCACCGCTGCACCCACCTCACTATTGTCAGTTTGAGGGCCTGTTTGAACGACAATCCTCCTCCACACACAGATAATCCTCCTCCTCTGCCTCATTTAACATGGCAGCACCTACAGGTCCTGGCACCCTAAAGGAGGGCATGGGGTGTCCCCGCTGTTCTCTCTCTGTCTTGTCATTGCACTTCATCACTAATATCTGTCACTGTCCTCTCTGTTGCAGGTCCATACCTTTCGGGGGCCTCACTGGTGTGAACACTGTGCCAGCTTCATGTGGGGACTGATGGCTCAGGGGGTCAAATGTGCAGGTACATCTTGTTCTCAGGCTACATTAACACACTCTCATATAAACAGCTTTATCACTTGCAACATTCTCATTACATTCATGGTGTACAAAGTGAGCATTACTGTATATGGGTTACTTGGTTTTTAGTGCATCTGGAGCTGGAGCTGGATTATTGTGTTTTAATCTAAAATCCCAACAGTAGTTTGTGGATTAGGGGTTGTATAACGAGGGCGAGAGTGAAACGAGGGCTCTATAGCTATGATGTAATAGATAATTTACATAAAAACCTCATTTTTGACCTACTTTTTTGAGTTTCAGCTCTATCGGTGCTGAATGATTATTCAAAACAAAAAATCTCCTTTTTCTTTTTGGAAATAATGACTTTAGCTCAGAACTTGGTTGCTCTTCACATCTTGTTGTCATTATTACAATAACAAAGGCTATCTGTGTTTCTGCTTCCATGATTTCAATGAATAAGCACTTGTTGTTTTTTTGCCTAGTAAACACGCAACAGTGGGCTCACTACAGCAGCAATACATGTGTTCAAAGCTCAGTTCTTTGTATTTTTTTGAATGCATTTTGTCATTTTGGGCTCCACAGTGTGATCTTTTCCTTTTTTTAAATTCACCTACAATCTGTAATCATTTCAGTCCTGTATGAATATTCCTTTACTTTGTGTGATAGATGTAACATACACACAATCAGTCCTGTGATTGTGAGGTAAATGTGCCCCTTTGCTTGTCAAATACTCTGATGAGACTTCTATCTCACTGTAGCTGTTGTTAGATTTCCTTTCAAATCCCAGAATAGTGCTATAATAGGGTCGGATGTGTGTCTTTGATGTTTTATTGATGAAACAAAGTATGCCACACAAATCTGTGAGAGCTCTGACGTTAATTATTAATGTCTTGATTTTGAAACAACAGTCAAAAGAAAGGCACATATGTTTGGAGCCAATCTTTATAAACTCTTACGTAGCCATTCCTTCAGACTCGACCACAGCTACCAGAATCTAGGGCAGCGAAGTCTCACATGATGCTCAAATTTGCATACCAAAAAATGTTCTCCCACCCCCTTTTCTTTTTGTATGTGTGAACTGTTTTTGGCTGAGTGCCAGGAAGCCAGCCTCTGCTTGTGCTTGTTGTGCCACATTTCCTCATCAGAGTACGCCCCCCAGCCTCATCCCATCATGCCCATGAAGAAAAACAAAGCTGGCATGTCTCTGTAATGAGGAACAGAGCTCAGAGCGTGGGGAAGGAGCTCGGTTTCCACACACATTAAAATTCAGCGGCTTCAACCAAAGAGCTAGGTCAAGCAACTCAACCCCCATTTAACTTAAATGCTTGGTAGAAAAACCACAACATCTAACAAATACCAGTAGTTCTTTTTGTTTCAGTTCCAGTCAGAAAGAGACCGGTTTCAACTGGTAACTCTGCTGGTAGACATGGTGATAATGTGCTGATTAGAAATTAGCAAGCAGCCACCATTAAACCTCTTCTCAGAGCCCTTTAGCAAAAAACTGAGCTGCAGCCTCCTCGCCATAGCAACAGAGACAGAGCTGACGGTGCAGTAAAGCACCATCCCCTGTCTCCAGGCTCCTGGCGTCCCTCGGGCCTCAGCCTCACCCTCACCCGCCCCACCTGGGACCCAGGGCCATCAGTGTGCTCACATGGACTACAGGAGCTCAGCAGACTTGTGTCTGATGACTGGCCCTCCTCTATTACACTGCCTGTCTCATATCCTTAAGAGAATCATCTCTTAAGGTAATTATATTTCTGCATCAATGCATATAAATGCAGGCTGCTTGAATTTCTCCGGGGACCCATATTAATCTAGGTATTGTCTGAGGTCCTCCAGGGGCATAGATTCTTGGCTTTGAGAAGTGTTTATATTTAAAATTAAAAAGTAGCAATTCTTCTGAGGGATCCACATTTTATTTCTTATGTTTTTGGAATCAAAAAGCAGACGCCATTTGTCAAAAAAAACCTTTCAGAATCTTGGAGACGACGCAAAAGATCTAAGAGCTTAAAGACCTGCCCCATTTAAGTCTGGGGAAACTAGGTCTAGTGTAGCCCGCAGCGCCTCAATTGCTGCTTCCACCGCCATTGTGTGTGAGCTCGGGTTTGGAAAAGAATAGAGCAAGCAGCAGCGCTGACTATCCCTCCTCCGGGCCACAGCGTTTTTCAGTGTTCCTCTAATTCCCTCCATGCATCTCTGTTACAAAGCAGAGCTGCAGTCTCTCTCTGCTCTCTACGGGCTCCTCTGTTCCCGACAAGGTGAATCCTGCCCTGAAACAGCTGTGCCTCAGGCCCCATGCGCTGTGACTGAAGACAAAAC
Source organism: Maccullochella peelii (assembly GCA_002120245.1). Taxonomy (NCBI): domain Eukaryota; kingdom Metazoa; phylum Chordata; class Actinopteri; order Centrarchiformes; family Percichthyidae; genus Maccullochella; species Maccullochella peelii. The sequence continues at coordinate 304,678 of LKNJ01000032.1, forward strand.
GCAATGTGGGATACTTACACTGACATCATGACTAATCTGCTGTGTGAACACCCAGTGAGGGGCATTCTACGTCTGAAAATATCATATAGGAGGGAAAAAACCCCATCAAAAAGAGAATTTCCCCACATTTAATAATTATGAAAGGCATTTTGCCTTTTTTGTTCTGAATTACTAAGAAATGTTTTATACAAATTGAAAAAAGATACACATAAATATTTCATATAATTAATGTCCTGTCTTGTGGTTTATCATTGTTTTTATTTGATGGTTTTTAATAAGTAAACGGCCATCTAGAGGTGACTTTGGATCTATTCAGTGCTCAAGGTGACTCCAGTGCCATGTGTGGTGGAGAGAGAGGAGCTCTCCAGTGGTCTTGTGACATTTAGGGGGCAAATGTTGTATATATATCAAGGGAATTAACACACTTCTGCAAGCCAAAACACACATGAAACCAGCCAACCAAATCCAAATGAAATGTTGAATGGGAATTTACATAATAGTCCTCAGTTCATAGACAAAATACAAGAAATAATTCAGTTCACTTTGTATTTGACAAATTTAATAGTGCAAATAAGACTATACCACCTTTCCATTATTATATCCATTTTGAAGCTGCAGATATTCATGAACTAAATCTACTGTATGTCTCTCTGTAGATTGTGGTTTGAACGTCCACAAACAATGCTCATCTCTGGTACCCAACGACTGCAAGCCCGACCTGAGACACATCCGTAAAGTCTACAGCTGTGACCTCACGACCCTGGTGAAGGCTTATAACACAGCGCGACCCATGGTGGTGGACATGTGCATACGAGAGATCGAGTCAAGAGGTTGGTTTAGGACTTGTGTGTGTGTGTAATTTTTTTTAATATATAGCTCAATATAAGACTATTTTTCCACAAGATGTAAATGTGTTAAATGCAGTTTAGTTTAAATACTAATTGAATTCATTTTAAGCAGCTATTAAACTAGACTCTGATTTGCTGATAATAATAGAACGGGTGGAATAATTAAAAGCTTATAAGCAACCGAATACCTACCTGTGAAATTTAGTCACTACTGAATACTTAATGTTGAACTTTATATGGAGCTGAATTTATAGCATGAAATATAGATCTATATGAATGTATGTGGTGTGTGTTCAAGTTTTAATTTTTTATCTTGAATTTGGTGTCTGAATTTAACCAATCCGATTTGAGAAACTAGATTTTTTTGACCTGACTTAAATTTATATCTGAAAATGACCAGTTGAATCTGAGCATCTTGGATATTGGACACTTAAATCTTCTTATCTGTGAAACCTAAAAAATAATGATTAATATCAAGTCTTGGAAATAGTCAAAAAGGGGAATACAACCCACATTCAAACTAAGTGTTTCAAAGGTATGAATTAAGTAGTATTTCAATTTCAACACTAAGAATTCAGTATTAAATTTCCATTTCTTGTAAGATCCAAACCCTTACCGCCTTTCTTTGCTTCCATAAAGACATTTAGTAATTATACATTTAGTAAGACAACCAATCAAGCCCATGTCTGGTCAGAACAAAATGAAATCACTTTAAATTTAATTACTTGAACAAAATTAATTTTTTACATTTTTAGCTGATATTATGCAGAATACATTTTTAAGTCTTTCCCAACCAACCCCTTTCAAATGCCATTTGAAATTAAGTTCATAGATCCTGTTTACTGCATTTATGGTGCTCGTTGTAAAACAGCTTTCCTCTAATTTTATAGTAAGCGCTCTACAATATGTACTACTTAGTTTGAGGAGTTAAAAGTCTGATTACTAACTGAGTTAATGTTTTTTGGGCGGGGGGAAATGACTGAGAGGAGTGATGAGTGTGCTGGTAATTGTGAACGTTGTAATGAGGAATACATTACTCTGTTTCCTGCTGCCTTATTTGATTGCATTTCAGTTAAATCATTCAACTATGTAGGAAACTGATTGCTCCCTCATTGTCTGCCCTCTAATATATGTCTGTAGCTAAGTTTGATTTATGTCTTTATTATTTTGCCCAGTGATGCAGTAAACTATTTGCATCTGCCCATGTTGTTCATTCGTGTGACATTGTGGACATTTTATCCTTAATTTCTTATGCATATTTAAGAGTGTTTAATGGCATTTCCTAAATTACCCAAGGTGATATATGCAGGTGAATTTTTCTACATTACTCATGACAGCCCTGATGATGTCTGAAAGGTTGTTTATTTCATGTTTGTTCCTCAAGGACTGAAGTCTGAAGGCCTCTACAGAATATCTGGATTTAGTGATTCAGTGGAAGAAGTCAAGATGGCGTTTGACAAAGGTATGTGTGCCTTTGGATCTGCATGTGGTAACTGCTTTATAGATTTCTGTCAGCTCACAACATGACGATTGACGTTGCGTGCTTTCTTGCATTTACAGAAGACACACAGAACATTTCAGATTAATTATAAAGTGACACATTTGTGAAGGATTACTGTCCATCTGGAAGTGCAGATTCTATCCTGACATGTCCCTCTCACGCAGGGTTTCACAGTGTGGACAGACAGGGGGGACCTCAGGGGATACAAACCATGGATGTACTCTCACTGCCTTAAACGTAGCTGTTAAAAAAACTCTGCTCCTGTGTTGGGATTCAGTAGTAGAGAATGAGCCTGTCTTGGCCCAGTGCAGTGTGAATTTTAACTGTAAGAAAAACCCTGCAGCAGTGGGCTAAACTCTTAGCCAGATCCGCATCTGGGAGATCATCCATGACAGAGTGTCATTCCAGCTCACAGCACTGTGATGTTCAGTCTGCCAGCACAAGTAGGCCATGGCCTCTCTGGAAAGTATGCATAACTGAAGGAAAGTCAGAATAAAACAGGCCAGGCGGATGATAGCAGCTACTTTGCAAAATACAGAGTGAGAGAAGATTTAGTTTTTGCACCCACAGTAACACAATTTCTTTATTCCTCAGTTCACACAGTGGTGTGAAAGTGCCGGTGTCAGCCATTTTTACAGTGTGAAAACTCTCCTTCTCTTCTTCTTGTCTCCCTTATTCCATCACACATCCTCACAGATGGCGAAAAGACAGACATCTCAGGGAATGCCTATGAAGACATCAATATCATCACGGGTGCACTGAAACTGTACCTAAGGGATTTGCCTGTTCCTGTCATCTCATACGATGCTTACCCAAGGTTCATCGAGGCTGCAAGTAAGTCACAACTAGACAAATTAGTCAGAAACAAACCTGTTTCAGTGTGTCGCATTTTGCTGCAGTTAAAGATGGCAAACATCCACTATTGTGCTTCATGTCCTCTGGTTCATGTGGAAAATGCCTTGCTGGCTACACATGACAGATGTCAGCTGTAGTATATTGGCCTTAAAAGGGTGGACAAAATAATAGAAACACCTGTAAATGATGCACTCAAATTCAATATGTATATATATATATAGATAGATCTTATAGTTGTTATTGAGAAAAACAAAAACATTTATTGGTAATTTTTCTCATTTACAGATGAAACAGAACAGTGAAAATGCAGCCTTATACAGCTGACTTCTCAGTCAGCCAATGTCTTTCAAAACACTGACCCTAAGTCCTGAATAAGTATTCAACTCCAACTGCCCCTAATTTGCAAAACACAACCCTACAGTCAAGAACACATTCACAATGTTCAGTTGCATTAGCCATCTCAAGCAGCCTCAGACTTCCCCTCAGAGACTAATGGCTTTTATTACCTCCCAGTGTATTCTGGCCGCTCTAACAGCTCACTCCTTTTCTGTTTCTGTTCAGAGCTCACAGACCCAGAGAAGAAGCTCGAAGCTTTCCGCGAGGCTCTGGCTCTGCTGCCGCCATCGCACAGTGAAACTCTGAAGTACCTAATGGCGCACTTAAAAAGGTAAGAGGTCCAGTCTGACTCTGCAAGAGCTAAGGGACTGTGCCAAAATTATTAGGAGGGAGGGGTTTCCAAAAAGGGGGGTGATTGTGTATTTTTTTGAGAGCTCTTGGTTGAAAAACAAAGAATTGCTGGAATATTCAGTAAACAGGAAGCATCACTTTTTTATGTTTGCTGTAATTTTAACACTCCACTTATATTATGCAATTTGGTGGCTATGTGAAAATCATTATTCGGTTGAATAAATAAACTGTACCAGTCAACATTGTTACATTAGTTTGAGATATTGTGGGGAGGGCGTTGCTCTTAGTCAAGGGGAAGGTCCAAAGAAAACATCAGTAACAATGGGGAGTGCCTTGCTTTTTTAAAGAACTGAAACATAAAGTTCAGCCCCCCAACCTAATGTTCAAACAGTCCCGAAAACTCTGTTTATTTTCAGAATCAGTCTATGATTCTAACTTTAATACATATTTGCAGGGTGACACAGAATGAGAAACACAACCTGATGAACGCAGAGAACCTCGCAATCATTTTTGGACCCACCCTCATGCGCGCACCAAACCTGGACGCCATAACAGCACTCAATGACATCCGCTATCAGCGGCAGGTGGTGGAGGTGCTCATCAAAAATGAAGATGTGCTCTTCTAAACACAGATCAGGACTTTTATAGAACAGCTTTCTAATCATTCTTTTGTGTAAAGACTTGAATGACTGTTTGTATTACATTGATTGATACATTTTTTACAATGCCCTGCGTACGGACTAGTGCTGACCTAACGTTTGTCCTCCCCTGTTCTGGGTGTGGACGATGAACTTTACTCTATGTCTCCCCATTTTTGTCGGGGGATTTTCAATAGCTGACAGACCAGCATGCATGGTGCGAGGTCTTTGTTGCTTTGTAGTCATAACCCAGCATGTGTCAAGATCGTGTAGTGCTGTGATTTTGCTTTTGGCTGTTCTGTGTTAGTTATAGTCCACATTCCCAGCTGCCTGCTGCACAGTTTTTTTTGTGAAACATTGTATAGCTGGATGTAAAAATAAGCTACTGATGTTTCTGGGGTAATTTTTATGATGCTGTATTTTTTTTATCTCCTCAACTGTTTTTATGTAACCTGAAGTAGTTGAATGAGCCTTTCCTGTTAATGTGTACACACTGGTGCATTTGCCTGACCTTAACATTTTTATTGTGTTATAAACAGCATTATTTGTGAATTTAATGTTTAACTGTAATGTTTTTGTACACAACTTGCTTGAGCATGATCACTTTAATTTATTAAACCTTAGTCTGACAAATTAAATGCTTAATGAGTCATCTGAATTGTGCATTGAACCTGCATAAACAAATTTTTCATGGCCACTTGGGGACAGCAGAAGTTTTGTAAGTTGATATGGGCAAATAGCTGCTTATTTATAGATTCAGCAACATTATCATTCATTTGGAGTTGTGTTTCCTGCCATCTGCTGATTGTAAATCCAATATTCGCTCTCATTTTAGCTCTGTTTTTGGTCTCCACCAACTCCTGAGGGAAATATCTGGTTCTTTAGCTGCTAAATGCTCCACTATGTTCAGCGGCTTGTCGCTCACTGTGTCTGTCAGCCCTTTTGTGTGAGGGAGGTTGTGGTTTTATCAGAGCTTTTTTTCGCGTCTGGACACAACGCAATGAGAACAGTGATAGTGAACCAAAATAGTAAAGTTGCGATGATTATGATGATTATAGCAGCTTTAATGTAGCTTTTGAGTGTCAAAGCTTTGTACAGCAAATGTTTCATAATGGTAGACAACATTCATATACATCTAGGCTCTGCTCAGAGATAGTGATGTCTGAAATGATGCAGATGTAATGTTGCCTCTGAAATCATGTGAACCTCCTTCAGACTAACCTAACAAATATTGATTGTGTAGCCAAAGCTATAGTTAATTACTCTGTGTACATCAGTCTCCACTGTTGTCCAAAAACACCTCAATGCACACCTCAATGCACTGGGCAACATGTTCCATCATTACAACGAACATGGACCATGCACTTTATTTTAGGCCAGTCCCACATACACTATCCTGCTGCCATAAATACTCCAAAATGTGTATTAATCCACAGCTGAAAATAGTCCCCAACAACTGCACTATTTATTCCTGTTTGAGTATTGTTTGCAATAAACTACAGTGCCCAGCTGTTTTAAGAAATTACACTGCCTTTTTAAAACCATAAAACTGCATATTTGTGACCCATTTTTAAAGATTTCTGTCTTCAGTAAGAACTAATGAGCTGAGTACCACATACAAGGTCAGTAATTATTGAAAGACAGACAAACACATTGTTACTTTTGGTCTTTTCAAATACAATAATAACAGCATCTACATCCTACATCCTTGAAATGAAGACTAAAGAGTATATACAATATTTAATGCTGCTCAAAACATATTTGTTTGTGGCTGCAAGAAGACCCTGGCCGATTCTGCATATTCAAAATGACAGGTTGTGCCTAAAAGCCACATGTCATGTGACTTTACATAAACCTCCCCTCTAACAACACATCAGTCACACTGATTCACTATAAGATTAAAACCAAACACACAATACCTAAGGCAAGACCACTCTTGCACTTGGGAGGCTGTTAATTACTGGATATATATGCAAACAATGTCACATTAAATTTATGCATTTTAGGTTTAATTACCCACAGGTTATGTCTTTCCAAGCTATTTCGAAGAACCAGCCATGCACAGCCATTGATGGCTCATTACATGATGTTTCACATTGTTTAGACTCAGGGAACCAATAAGAGTTATTTGGATAGTGTCTTTATTCCACGTTTCCTGCTAAATTATTTGTTCGCAGACTGTGGACATGTGAGCTTTTAGGTGGAATTATTATTGACAGACATAAAATTTGATGTGACCACAGTGTTTGGCGGCCCATGTTGTCTGTAGCTTCACGTTCAGCCATTCCCTTTTGTGCCACAAAGCATCTGAGGAGCAATCACTGCTTGACATTTAATCACTTGGGGTTTGTGACCACATCACATTGAGTTAATGTAAGCCGAATTCAGACTTGTCTCTGGTGATTGTGTGGCAAAATTGGATTTTCATCCAACCGTTTAGCCTCCCCCACCATTATCAGCCATTTTATATTTATCATACCTTCATCTAAATTAGTTGTTGACTGTGAAAGGAGGTAAACCACACCAATAAAGCTATCGAGCTTTCTGTCTCTCAGTCAGATGCTGTGATAACACCATGCTGGAGTAATATCTGAAAATGTATTGTGTGGTGCATGTGCCTCATTCACAGTAATGAGACTAAATTTGAAAGTCTGTGATCCATGAGATAACTGACCTTTCTCTGTTGAGTGGATGGTGATGCTTTCCTCCTTGCAAACGGCTGACCTGAATACATTTTCAATCTTTGAAATATAAAGATAGACTCAGTTCACCCATGTGAAATATGTGCAGTGGAAAGGTTCATTCTGTTTAATTGCCTATCATGATTTGATATAATTACTGCTATTTCATATTACATGTAGAAGAAGCATTAGAGAATCATACTGAAGGGTGAATCGTATAAATAAACACTGCTTTAAGATTTCAAGGATTATTATTTGTTGCTCCACTTGAGTTTTATTTACTGGGTAATTTACTGTACTTACCAGTGATTTTGTCTACTGTGTCTGCATCTTAACAAACCAGCAGAAATACTTACAACATATCCAGAACATAATTAGAATAGCCTGCAGTAAAGCCTCCAAATGAAAGGTGTGAAATTATGAAAATATAGAATTTTCTCTTCCAAGGAATATTGCAAATGCTGTCAATTGTTAGATGTTTCTATATTTATGTTGGAACATCATGTGAAATATATCACTCAACACACATCATAATCTCTAATGAAAACTCTAATCCTCTTAATCTTTATCGAGGCATAAACATCCAGTATGTTGTCCAGTTTCCATCCACCCCCTGCAGATATTACACGGACGCTTTCATTCAGATTCAATGAACATTTAATCACTTAGAGAGCAGATATAAACACACAGCTCACAGTCCTCCAGAGACTGGACTTGCAGTGTGGGCCTTCAAAGTGTTGTAATTAACACTGGACAGAGCACCAAATGTGGCCGCATCGGACTACAGGCTGACTGAGCAGATACAATGCTGGCTTGTCCCGTGTTACATGACAGACTTGGAGAAAGGCAAAGCGGTGCTTACATGGTGTAAATTCAGGTGGCCTGAGTGATTGGAGCGATAGAGAGGGGGTGGGTTGAGACAAATCTCTCTTAATTTAGACATTGCCAAAATGGTCATTTGTCCCTAAGTGAGATGAATGAGGCGAGTGGTTGAGTGACTGGCTGATAGAACGGATTGGGGATGTGAGGAAATTGAGTTGCCTGACCCATCACGGGCAGGACAGGTGTGGGTGGGGGTGTAGAGCACAGCAAAAGTGGGAGACGCGACTGTAACACCTGGCCTCCGAGAAACAAAGGACTGTTTGAACATCTGAATTAGCTAAGATTAGAATATTATTTATTTTTAGGTAGGCAACTAGACATGACAGGCACTGTGAGAATACTTTCAAAATAAATCAAATAAAGAAAGCAAAAAATAAAAAGGCAAAGGAAAAGTACAAACAATAATAATACCAAAAAAAAAAACAAGGCCCACATAACTAAATACAATAACAGGTCAATGTAAATGCACACAAAACACACTAGACACAGAACAACAGACAGCATAGTAAATCCACAGTAAAAAATAACCACAACGAACAACCAACAAAAACACAAACAATATAAGCACCTTTCATACAGGTTAATGCAATTCAAATTCAGTGCTCCAGAACAGTTACTAAATGGACCTTATGGTTGGATTATTTTGTCAACAACTGTTCCCAAGGTCAGACATGAACTTGATAAAGTTTTATTTTTGAGTTCTAGTTAAGATTCAAAGCTTTAAAATGATTTAATATATGTCATATGTCACATGTAGATATTTCCGTGGAAGAAACAGATACAGATATACATGTTAAATCATTATTCAATATGGAACATCTTTTTGATTTACAAGGGGCTGTGCATGTCCTTTACATGGACATATACAGTATATATATATATACACACAGATTTCATGGCATCATTAATAATTAATCACTGATACAAGAAAAACTGAGATCAGCGAGCATGTGTCGTGTCTTTACACGCCGAGCTTGTGAGTGGCCAAGTTCACGATAAGATATTTCAGTGGTGGATTACTCTGGCATGTTGATCTTATAACAGATGACAAAGAATGTGGCCCTCTCAAATGACAAGCATTGGCAGCCACTCACTCACATCCGCTGTCAGACAATAACAACAAGGCTGCCAGTGGAGAGCTTGGAGGTTGTACAGTAAGCCATTTGCCAGTGCTGAAAGAATGTTTTAGGTGGGTCAAACCTTTTTAATTCTCATTGGTCATCGTGCAACGTGTTGAAGTTGGATCTTGGTATTGGATGCCTGGGTTTATTGGCGAGAATGAATACGGTGTATTTAATTTTTCATCTAGTCATTCTAGCAGGTAAGAACTTATTTAAAACTAAAACTCTGTGTTGGTTATCTGTGGAATACATGTCTTTATTACTTTACTTGAATTACTTTTAGTGGTTAAAGCATAATGAAGTGAGAGAGTCTAAAATAACAATTACTAAACCCTCTTTTCATTCATTTAGTTTAATGAAACTGCTCTCGGGTCAGTGTAAGCTGATCCAATTCAAACAACAAAACTAATGAGCAAATTTATATTTTGTGCAAACCGGTTCTTTGATTGACAAGGGCATCTGCATGTTTTCATTTTGCTTTGCAACCTTTTGTCTGTCTGTCACCACATGAAGTCACCTGCATAATTATGTTCCGGGGAGTCCTTAGTTTACTGAGTTGAATGTCTTGAGAATCATTCAAGCATTCAAACAACATGTTGCTGTAAAATCACCTTCGTTTCAAGGTCAGCTGAAAAATGAAAGGGGATCCTGCTCCGGCATGTGACAGATATGTAGCATAAGAACATCTCTAATAACGACCTTAAAGGAGAGCCATCACATGTTTGAATTCAATATTGCCAAATTTAGACCCCATATCCAACACAGAGAGTACACACAGATACATATATACATTAATTTTGCACTACAGGCCTGCAGGTCTCTTCATGGTTATCTCTGTTATAAAGCCTGGGAACTTCAAAAAAAAAAAAAGCATTAAAAATAAATACATACAAATGAATAAATAAATGAAAACGCACACTGTACACACAAGTGGCTCCGTCTCAGTCTACTTAATAAGTGAGTCTACATCTTACACCTATAGTATGTCACATCTATTTTTACCTATCAGATGTATCAGATGTTCTTAAAGCAATATTCTACTTTGGCACCACATGATCATTTTCAAGCACACTCAAGAGGCTCCTTGAGGAGTAAATAGAGACCTATTTCACTGTCTAAATGCCTTCACTGTAAACAACTATGAGCCTTTATGGTGTCTTTTTTTATTTTAGGTGCTGTCTGGGCCTCCTCCGATGAAACGCGTCTGGTTACAACCCTCTTCACTGGCTACAATAAGGTTGTCCGTCCTGTTAATCACTTCAAGGACCCGGTGGTTGTTACTGTAGGACTTCAGCTCATCCAGCTCATCAGTGTGGTGAGGTCTCACGTCACATACGATATCACCCCATCTGTATTAAGATTCACTGTCATCAGCTGTCTAAACACATGTATCTGGATTCACAGGATGAGGTCAACCAGATTGTCAGCAGCAACGTGCGACTGAAACAGGTTTGATACATACATTCATTTTTGTTGTTGTGATATCATAAAATAAAGACTTTGGACACACCATCACATTGCAGAGAGCCTCAATAATGTACTAATTAAAATGAGTAAGAAAGGGATGGACAAAAATACATCATCATGCTTCCTGCTACAAATTATAAATGCCCCAAATGCAAAAAAAAAAAATCCTTGCGCTAAGAAATTCAATTAAAATACACAAATATTTGACTTGAGCTGAAAGTTGAAAATATACTATTAACATTTAGAGTTATAAACAAATACTGTTTTGTCTCAACAAGCAAAACATAAAGACAAACCTCGGGATTGACCACAATACTGGGCAAGCTGTTACATTAAGTGTACTGCAAAAATACAGTTACCATAAGATCCTGATCTTGTAGCACACATTTTGTACTGTTATACATGTAGAACCAGAGGGGTTTCTTGTTTGATTCAATCCATATATGTTGCTCTATATATGAAGAGTTTTGTTCCAAAGAGACATATTTCAAACAAATGTATCACTTTGAAAATGTTTTATCACAGTCTGCATGATGTTTTCTGCTCACATTTGCTTTTTTTCACAAAATAAAGCATTAATAATGGTTTTCATTATTGAAATACTTTCCATTGTTCTGGGTGCCCTTGTCTGTTTTTTCAGCAATGGAAAGATGTGAACTTGCAGTGGAACCCAGAGGATTACAGTGGCATCAAAAAGATCAGAGTTCCCTCCACTGACATTTGGCGGCCTGATCTGGTTCTCTACAACAAGTAGGCTATATTTGATCCCTGTCCCTTTTTTTTTCTAAAACCCTTTTTTTCCATTACAATAACCTTTACACAGCCTAAAGCACCCAGACCTCTAGAAACAATCACCACACCTGTCAGTGATGTTTTGAATCACACTTTCCTATACACCAGTATGCAACGTGTGAAAGTTCAGATTTCATCAGGCTAAATCTGGACTCTGTATTCCAGGTCCCCCGCCCTTCCTCCCACCATATGCTGCATCTGACACACTGCTGTTTTCCCCTGACAACCAGCTCCACTGCCACAGCAACTTGTGCCAAGCTGAGCGCTGGTTGGCTGGGCTGTGCGGCAGCAGCACTAACCTATCCTGATGCCCCCCTGCATTAAAATTTAACTTATTATGTCCCATTTTGATGCTTCCTGTGTTTGTCTGTGCCCGCAGTGCTGACGGTGACTTTGCAATCGTTCATGAGACCAAAGTGCTGCTGGAGCACACGGGAATGATCACATGGAACCCACCTGCCATCTTCAAGAGCTACTGTGAAATTATTGTGCTGCATTTCCCCTTTGACCTCCAGAACTGCAGTATGAAGCTGGGTACCTGGACCTACGATGGAAACTTGGTCGTCGTCAATCCTGTAATTCCATTCAGACCATTTCTTCAAAGGAATAGTTCTACATTTAGGGAAATGCGCTTATTCGCCGAGCGTTAGATGAGAATATCAATACCACTCTCATGTAATATGAAGCTAACGCTAGCAGACTGTTAGCTTAGCTTAGCATAAAGCCTGGAAACAGGATGAAACAGCTAGCTTGGCTGTGTAAATATCAGCCTACCAGCACCTCTAAAGCTCACTAATTAGCATGTTATATCTTGTTTATTTAATCCGTTCAAACACCGAAGACTAAAAATTACATGTTTTTTGTGCCAGACTATTTGTTGGCCAGGAGCAGTAACATCCTGGAGTCCCATAAAACCACAACTTGTTGTTTTTAAACTTCAGTGTTTGTACAGATTAAACAAAAGAGATATAATGTGTTAATATGTGAGCTTGTATAGTTACATTTACCTTTTTCTGGCTTAATGCTAAGCTAAGCTAACTCTCTCCTTGATGTAGCTTCATGTTTACCATACAGGCATAAGAGTGGTATCGATCTTCTCAGCAAGAGAGCCAAAACATGTGTTTCCCAAAGTGTCAAACTATTGCTTTAACCATACAAATAGTGTAAATCCCCACTTGTGAGAAACATAACAATCTCAGAGCAAACACCACAAGTCCTTTTGAACAATGTCTCTAACATCTCTAACTTTATCTTTATAGCTTAAGACCTTGGATTGGTCCATAGGGGAGGTAACTTCTCTCACCACAATAATATATAACAGGATACTAACATACATTGCACCATAACATCACAACCCACTCTGAAACCACAACAGATTCTGTTTACAGAGTTCAAATGTAGGCATACAACCTAAACACACAGTTTAACGCCCCATTTAACAATCACTCTGGAATATAATTCAAAGTACAAGACAAGCTTGAGGGAGCCTATCACTCACAAAACCAAACAGAGAAAAATAAGTTAGCATACTTCAATCAAACAAACAGAATTTGTTTAGCACTTTTCAAACAGGTTAGTCCAATTCAAAGTGCTTTCCACGTGATTGACAAGCTAATAATAAAACCGTACAAACAGTAAAACAATTAATGCACGTGAAAAATAGAAATGTTAAAAGTGAAATAATAGAAATATATAAAGAATTTGAATGAAAAATCATCCTTTAATCACCCCATTTATTGCTTCTCCTTACCAGGACAGTGACCGCCCTGATCTGAGTAACTTCATGGAAAGTGGAGAGTGGGTGATGAAGGATTTCCGCGGCTGGAAGCACTGGGTGTACTACGCTTGCTGCCCAGACACCCCTTACCTGGACATCACCTATCACTTCCTCATGCTACGGCTCCCGCTGTACTTCATCGTCAACGTCATCATCCCCTGCATGCTCTTCTCCTTCCTGACTGGCCTTGTCTTCTATCTTCCTACAGACTCTGGTATGTTGACACTGGTTCCACGTTGTTTCTTTTCACTGGGATGTACATCAGTCAGTACTAGCATGGTGACATTATGACATAAAATAAAGCAATAAAACATGACATGTACCAGAGAACATAATGTATAGACATATTTAAACATTCATCGCGCACAACATGTTTACAATAACTCTCATAATAAATCATATATTCTATATGCCCATTGCCATAGCTCTTTCTCATTGTTGGTTATGTATAGTAAGTCTTTATATGTGCCCACAATTCATTTTGACCATTATAATTTGTTGGAGTGCATAAGCTGCTTGCTACATTACTAGTAAATTCATATACAGCACTCTACAAACCAGTAACAGTCCTTTTTCTGTATTTTCCAGTTCATTAAGAATTTACTGAAATGCACATGTGACAAGGTGTTGTGTTTGCTTTTGTTTTATGTTCTTAAGATGTTTTCTAGGTAAGCACATTGCTGGACTGAAGGGAATCTGTACATGTAAAGCAATAGTTAAAAATTTTGGGCTTTCTTGCCGAGAGTTAGATGAGAGGATTGATACCACTCTCAATATTTGTCCACTGAATATGAAGCTACAGCCAACGGCCGGTTAGCTTAGCTTAGCACAAAGACTGGAAACAGGGGGAAACAGCTAGCCTGGCTCTGTCTGAAGCTAAATATCTGCCTGCCAACAGCTTTTAAGCTCACTAATTGGCTCACTGCCTGGCACCCTCACAGTGACAACAAGGCTCCAGGAAATAGTCCGCACAGAACCCCCCATAGAAATGCAAATTGTTAATTTTACTCTCTTTTTTTTGATGGATTATATAACATGTTAATTCATGAGCTTCTCATCTAACTCCCGTCAAGAAAGCAAATAAGCTATTTCCCAAAATGTCAAATTATTTCATCTTACTTGATGACAGTAAATGTCAATCACTCCTGAAATGTCCAGTCAAGTACAGTAGTCCAGGTGTGATGTACTATGACACTCTCACCTGAGAAGTATATAGATGCACACATGTGTATTATAAGGGATATGCAAAAAAAACAACAACCTTTCGAGTAGTGCAAATTGTCAAGAATATTTCATATATACTTGCTACATTTTCTTTATTATCTGTGTTTTCATGATCATGAAAAAACAGATATGATATGATAACTGTCATCATGTTGGACAAATCCTTGTCTCTAATTCTGTCAGTCTGAGGTGTCCCTACATTGGCTGCAACAGGAACGGCACCGCTTGTGTGCACATCTGGCCGTGTTGCCAGTGTGTAGGTCTGCCTCATTACCCAGGGTCCCTCTGTGCTGTCATGTCTGAAAGCAGGCCTTTGCTTTAATGTATAATACATCACTTGATCCCTGTTTCTGATGTGGCTGCTGACAGGATAGTGTGGAGGAGATGCTGGTGCCAAAAGACACTCTCTCTGGGATAACTGCTCCCCAAAAGACGCTCTCTCTGGCATAACTGCTCTTACTGAGCAACAAAAACACCATGTCTTGCATTTTACTTGGGAAATGGTGTCAGAATCTGTTTACCTTCATCTCTTGCTTTTAGAAACAACAACAAAAAAAATGCCTCTCACTCTTTAAATTTGATTTGCTTGTGTGGGTGAACAGTGCGGTTATTGTGTTGCTGTGTAAATACTAGAGGTGGACTCCTGATTGGATGGCTAGGGAAGGGAAATATTGGGCTCATAGAAAGAGCTCTCTCTTGTGGCAATGTAATAAGATTTGCATGTTATCATGAGCCAACATACGGTTTAATGTGGCCGCGCCGCATTTTCCTCTCCGGTTTCAGGGTTACTTCAGTGTGTCTTTTAAAGTGTTTAAATAACACACAATGTGTGATTGTATGTGGAAATAATTAAATTAACTTACTGAAAACACAACTTGTCCTCTTCAACTTCGTCTATGTTCAATGTTCAAACATCTTATCGGCTCTCCGGTGTATGGGACAGACATTATGGTTCAAATTGAGGGGTTCCCAACCTTTTTGCCTCACCAGTCTAAATCACAAATATGTCTTACACAGCAGCTGTATACTGCACGACATTCTGTGCCTCGTGGTAAGTTTTAAACAAATTAAAAAGTCAGTAGGAGCAGTGAAGAGGGTTTGTTGTGTCTCCCAGGTGAGAAGATGACTCTCAGCATCTCTGTCTTGCTGTCTCTGACTGTTTTCCTGCTGGTCATCGTGGAGCTGATCCCCTCTACCTCCAGTGCTGTACCGCTCATTGGGAAGTACATGCTCTTCACCATGGTCTTCGTCATTGCCTCCATCATCATCACTGTTATTGTCATCAACACCCACCACCGCTCCCCAAGCACTCACACAATGCCGGATTGGGTCCGCAAGGTGAGAATTTAAGCAAAGCAACAAAATAATGACTTATATCATTTTGATTGTAGAGCTGAATGACTAGAAATGAATCAGTCCCATTTTCATGCTTGGCCAGCTTTGGAGAACAATCCTTAATCTTTTTTCTCTGCATTATGTTGCCATCTAGTGGTAGCAGGCAGAATATTTAGTGCATCTCTTTTGTCTTTTTATGGCAGGTTTTTATTGAAACGATTCCCAACATCATGTTCTTCTCAACAATGAAACGCCCAGGAAAGGAAAAGCAGACTAAAAGTATCTATGGTGCTGATTTTGACATATCAGACATCTCTGGCAACCAGACCTCTTCTATACCATACCAGTCACCCATCACCAAGAATCCTGATGTCCGCAGTGCCATTGAAGGAGTCAAGTACATTGCAGAAACCATGAAATCAGATGAGGAATCCAACAACGTAATCTTTCTCACAGAGTGAAAGTGTCACTAATATCTTTAATGAGTCTTGCTTTTGTGTATGTGACACATTGTCCCTCTTCTCTTTCCAGGCTGCTGAGGAGTGGAAGTTTGTGGCCATGGTGTTGGATCATATTCTGCTGTGTGTGTTCATGGCTGTGTGTCTCATCGGCACATTAGGCGTGTTCGCAGGCCGTCTCATTGAGCTGAGCATGCTCTAAAGGCCTGTGCCTTATGTTTTACCGGTTTAACTTCTCAAATGACTACGTTGTTGTTCATTGTGAACCTTTGTTTGTGAAGCTACTTTGTGCTGCCCTGTAGCATTCACAGTCTATGCTGCATGTGTAAGTCTCTGTTTGCGTTTTAGTGTTTGAAGAATGGTTCTATTTCTGTATGAATAAGATCACTGTGTCTTCAGCATATTTTATGACAAAGCAGTGCTGTTTATCTTTTCTTAGGGAATATATGTGTGCAATTGACATTTTGAATTAATTTAAAAGAAATCTAATATTTTAGAATATTGTAATATTGCTTTCCTTGACATGTTTTGTCAGTTTTCAGGGTGACAGATTTAGCGGTGTAGTCTTGCTCAGTGTCCTTATGTCCATATACTGTATGTTTTTGATGCCTGTGACTTTGGCAAACTGACCAGTTATGTTGCACATTTTTGAATATTACATAAATCTAAAAGTGGAAAATGTAAAAGTAGAAATTTAAAGGGGGACAATACAATCACACATAAACTGATATGGAGTTTAGACCTTTGGTTGGTATTTTCTTTAAGATGTTTTTATACTTGCCCCTGATTTGTAAGGACACAGAGATCTCCAGCTTTCTGAAGCACTTGCACCCCTCCGATTGTGCCTTTATTTATGGAGTGTTTCCCACTGTTTCACACTGCACTATTTACATGTGTATATTTTTCTGTCAACCCTCTATTTGACATTCAAATATAAATGCAGATTATGTGGCCATGCATTGTCAGCTTCAGCATATTTTTTTGCCTGGTTACCTATCCGTCCTGCACCTTTTGAGAAATTACAGCAGAATGAGAATAAATTTGGGAGTTTTACAACCTGGATGAAATTTACATCCTACGGTTAAAAAAGTACACATGATTATGGCGTGGCAGACACTATATACCTAAATTTGACTACTTTAAGGCCAATAAAAATGATGTAATCACCTAGGTCTGGGTATCAATATTTGTGCCTATAATACCTTATTTGAGGAGTATAAATAGTTTTGACCCCTATTTTTTCATTTCAACAAAATATATCAAACTGCTCAATCCATTAGTGTTAAATAAATTTTTTTTGCCTAAATCAAATATAGACTAAAGTTATAAATATTTCCTTATTATATCAAGAAATGTATGATCAAAGAATAAGTGAACAACCCTACGAATCTGACTAAGCATACCATACTTTTGATAGCTGACTCTCTGTGCTATGGACAGATTTTGGTTGGAAACCAGAATATACTGAGGTTCGATACCAAGCCATTTATAGGACTCAACATTTCTCCACCAGATTTTATTCACTGTGAAGAAGGTTTTGAAACAGTATTTAGACCTTCACGTTGGTAAAAAATTATTTACAGAATATATTAATCAACATTTAAAGCTGCATCCATTATTTTGTTGTCGCTTTTTGGCCACTTGGAGGCAACAAGCTGTAAACATGAAATTTAACATACTATTACCTAACAAAGTTTCTATGGCGAATGTGTTAACAAACACATCCAGCAGACATGAAGCAACGATGCTGATGAGCGCGGTGAGACAGAACCAAAACAGTTTAGTTTCTAGCCGTAAAACAAAAACAATGAATTCAAAAACACCAAATCAAAAAAAGCTGAGGGATGGTGCAGAGTTGGGTTTAAGATCTCTGTTGGTTTGTCACAATGAACCACCCCTGTCACACTACACAGTCATATGATCCATTGTTAACATAAAGATATTGATTACTGCAGCTTTAACTGAATAGATAAAGTATCAAACTCCAAATAATTAAATCCGGGGTGGGGGGTAACATGGACTCATGACCTCCTGTTTCCAACTGTGTTTACATGTGTGTGACTCTGTGATCTGATCAGGAATTTCAGTCTTATCTTTTGTACAATTTTGTTTCTCCTTAACCTGACTGCACTTTATTATGTTTCCTTATTTAACAATATCAACACACATACAAACATCTTTCATCAGAAACAGGTTTATTGCCAAGTAAGTTTTCACATACAAGGAATTTGCTTTGGTATTTGGTGAATAACAATAAACATAGTAAGAGAAAATAAAATAATAAAAAGCAAGTACTGCAAAGGACAAGAAAAATAAATAGAAACAGAAAAATGTACAATACATCTGTTTTTAAAATGGAAGAGCTGTAGCCATACAGTTTGTGCAGGAATGTGCAAAAGATTGACTAAAAATGTGCAAAAAGTTCAGTGTGAATACAGTATATACTGTATATTTCACCAGCCAAATATATGCTGCATTTTTGTGCAAATAATCAGCTAAGTTTGTATAAAGTGTGTATAGTAATAAGACTTGCAAAATGTTGCTTTGTGAATTGCTGATTTGTAATAAAAGTTTTATTAATTACAGTTAATTATATAATTGCTATAGGCTATTGTATATTTGTTCAAGGTAAATCTGTGGATGAAGCGCAACCAAGTAAAACATGTGTAACTGATTCCGACTCATTACAAAATGGACATTAATATTGAACACTGAAGAGTAAGAGTAAGCCCCGCCCATCTCTCCCTAGTGAAAATGTGATTGGTGAAATTGTTGTTGACAAATCAGGGGATTATGAAAATTGCTGGGTAGGAACGAAAGTAATATGTAACACGAAATATAAACAAGTAGTCCATTATGTACACAGTTTTGTAACAGTGGACGTACTCCACGTTAAAGTTTTGTCATGTAGTAAAGTAGCTTCACGTAGTATTTTCAACGACGACGTGGGTCTCGTTTCACCAGCTTAACGTTAGCTAGCTGGCTAACGTTTATAGCTACTCCTACTGAAACTTGACTGACACATGATATGTGGGAGGGCACGCAACTGCACTCAGAGGTGAGAGTAACTTTAATAACCGTATTGAAAAGCTTGTTGGCTATATGGTAACACAACTTTATAACCTCCCGTAAATGAGTCTTTTCAGTCGTTTGATATTGTTTCGATTAACTGAACAGTTATCGCTGCGTATGAAGTGATCTGTTATCTGTTTACCTTTACGCCTGTCAGTTTTAACGGTTGTAACAGCCCCTTTAACGAGTGTAACTGCCCATTACTTCAGCTCCTTCTTTGAATGTATTTCCTTCTTTCAGTGCCGAGCAGTAGCGACATTAACATGACCGCAAACCAGGCATGACAGCAGACACTGGAGGGAGAATCGGCACGATGGAGGCACCGGGCAGGACCACCAACTTTTCGTATGAGCAGGGAGACCCGGGCTCCTCTGCTTTCTCGTCCACCATGTCCATTGACAAGCTCTTCCCGGCTCTCTTGGAATGCTTTGGGATAATATTATGTGGATACATCGCAGGGAGGGCAAACGTCATCACGTCCACCCAGGCCAAAGGATTGGGGAATTTTGTGTCCAAGTTTGCCCTCCCAGCGCTGCTGTTCAAGAACATGGTACTGTTGGACTTTGGTAACGTCATCTGGCCATTCCTATGGAGCATCCTCATCGCCAAAGTGTCTGTGTTTGTCATTGTATGCGTCCTCACACTGATAGTTGCCAGTCCTGACAGCCGCTATAGTAAGGCTGGGCTCTTCTCAATATTTGCCACCCAGAGCAATGACTTTGCTTTGGGATATCCCATTGGTAAGTAAATATTGGTATATATTGGTGCCCATCCATCAAACCAAAAGTATAATTATCTATTTGTTACACTGTAAACTACCTTAGCAAACAAAACTGGATATCACTGCGTTCAGGGCCCTCCTTTTATCAATAGAGTGTTGATCATTTCTGAGCAAAGTGGGATTCATTGTTTTGTAGTTGCACACAAGGGTTTGCAGAAATATAAATCTCTGATCATGCGTATGCTCAGCTACCTGTGAAATGGAGAGTTGCACATGAGATTTTGAAGGAAAAAAGTAATGTTACTGTGCATAAATAGTCTGTTTGCATGTTACTTTTACTGAAGCTTAGGCTTCTAATAGTCTTCTCAGGCTGTTATCAAATGTAATAAACAAACCTGATTGAATAACTCACAATTATGCACATTTGAAATAGAGTGTATGTTAATTTCAGCAGTTGCTTTTCATTGCAGTGAGGCAGAATTTATAGCAGCATCAACTCACATTTGATAATCCAGTGGTGACATTTCCTAAAATATTTTTTGTTGGCTTACAGTGACTAAAACAGTTCCAATGTTCGTTCCATTTCCCCAAACTTTCAGCTTTGTGCTATTGTTCTGCTTGTTCTGTGGGGTTTATCAAGGCAGATTTGAACAATTGTACATAATGCAATCATGCTCAAATTAGCAGATTTTTCTTTGAAGGAGTGATTTTAGAACGTTTTGTACCCAGGCTTGTGCTGTCATGCCTTCTTTCAGTCATGACAGTACAGAGGAACCCTGGGTAACACTGTGGCCCAGAGGCCTTATGTGTAAATGTTTCTTACACATGAAAAAGTGCATCAAAATATTTCTGTGAGTCTATACATTTGTGCAGCTTTGTGTGTATGCAATCCTTTAGTGTGAAATCTATGCTAAGTTTTATACATGAGGCCTCAGATGTTTTTGTTCTTGACTTTCTTGTCTGCATTTTCCAGCAAGTCAGATGTGCCACCAAGTAGGCTTTGTTAATATTCAGCCATTTTTCTTCATCTTTATCCACAGTTGAGGCCCTGTACCAGAGCTCATACCCAGAGTACCTCCAGTACATCTACTTGGTTGCACCTGTGTCCCTGATGCTTCTAAATCCCATCGGCTTTGCCTTCTGTGAGATCCAGAAGTGGAAGAATCAGGGAAACCACCAGCAGAGCAAACTCCTGATCGTAGGTCTTGTAGTTTTACAGGTCCTGAAGAACCCCATAGTTTTCATGGTTGTCGTCGGCATCATCGCCCACTTTGCCCTGCACCAGACAATTCCTGCCTTCATGGCTGAATTTGTGGATGGCTTGGCAAACTCTTTCGGGGGAGCAGCTCTGTTCTACTTGGGTCTGTCCATGGTGGGCCAGTTGGGGAAATTAACCAGATCCACAGTCGTGACACTGATATTACTCATTACAGCAAAACTGTAAGTGGAAAAACCAATGCCTTTATTGCACCTGATGTTCATTTTGTACAAGAGATGATTTAGTATTATCAGATGGCCTCTCTTTTATAATGAGACATGCTCAAGGAGTGTAGAGAGTCAGCAGCTTAGAGCTTTGTAAAGTTCTCCCAACATGTTGTTTTGTGCTGATGGTTTGAGTGACTCAGGACTTTTCTCAGACCACAAGCCTTTTACCAAATGGATGACATCTTTAAAGGTCTCAGGAGTGCGTAGCATGATAATTGCTAGTGTGTGTAAATACTTTAGTAGCACTGCATTTCTCAGCATAGTGTTAACTAACCTCTCAAATAATGGTTCACGACACCAGTCTGTTGATTTGCCTTTCAGGTTGCTAATGCCCCTGATTTGTAAGGACATGGTGGATCTGTTGGACAATAGCAACACCAGCGCTTTGAACCACTCAAGCCTCTCCAATTATGCTTTTATTTATGGAGTGTTTCCCACTGCACCAAGTGTCGCCATCTATGCTGTCTATTACAACGCAGAGCTAGAAGTTGTGAGTTGTTTACATCTACCCGCCGTTTTTTTCTACCATTTTTTTTCTTTGTAACTCACTGTACGTGATTCTCTTTCCTCACAGGTAACCTCTGGGATGGTGATCAGCACTTTTCTCTCAGCTCCGATAATGTATGTTTCTGCCTGGTTACTTACAATCCCTTGGATGGATCCTCAGCTTCTGATGAATTCACTGCAGAATATCAGCTTTAACATAAGCATAGTGAGCTTAGTTGCACTGGTGAGTCGCAACTAGACAGTCAGTGTGACATATGTAATCTTGTTGGCTAATCTTTTATAACTGAGTTTTATCAGCTGGTTCTTTTGTTTTATCTCAGGATGTGGAAACTGAGGACAAAGTGAAGTCAAAATAAAGAAATAAATAAAGCATTTGTTATAGCATGTTCCACTTTCCAGTTTAGCCTGGCATGATTTAACACAGTTGCATAACAAGGCCCAATTCACTATTGATATTACACATCTCCTGCTCCTCTGATCATTTATACAAACATATGTCTTCTTGTTGGATGTTTGAACTACTATGGCAGGTTAACATTAAAAGGCTCAGTCATTTAGAGGATGTGTCAAACAGATGCGCTACTGACCAACGGACCTACTTCCTCATTTATTTCTCACTTTCAGCTCGTCTTTTACAGAACCTGAAACTCGTTGCAATAAACAATGAGTCTTTGCAGTGATGAAACATGTTCACGTGTTTTCTGCAATATCTTATGCTTTAATTGTTCTTCAGTGTTTCTGTTTCTTTCACATGACATTCTGTTAATAATTGAAATGTTAAAATAATAATTTCACCTGTCCTTTAATTTTTAATGGAATAACCAGCCACCAGTGTTTCATATTAGTTTCTAATATTAGTATCTGTGCAAAAGTCTTTGTGCTGGTAAAGATGAATAACTTGAAATGTATGTGTTTTCTCTGACAGGTGTGGACAATTACTGTCATGTTTTTAACTAAGAAATTCAAGAGGCTACCTCACATGTTTACAGTCAACCTTTTCTTGGCACAGGTGAGCAAACTTGTACATACTCTCTAAATTGTATGTATTATCCGTAAATTAAATTGACAAAAGAAATCTAACTAAAAGTGTAACCTTACATCTGTAAATGCCTGTATTTTGTAATGGCATGGTCTCTAGTTTCTAACTAGTATTGGGATGATCCTGTGGAACTTTGTGGTGAAAGAAGACAACTTCATCGGGCAGGTCCTGACGTTCACATTATTATGTACCTCTCTCTACAGCACGTATGTGTGGCCAGGTATGCTGTGTATGCACACAAACCATCCACCCATAGTAACCTCATGTTAAACTGCATTCATTTATCTTGGTGAGCTCTGAAATCTGAAGTTTGATTGCTAATTTTATAATGCACATTTTGTCATTTTAGGTTTGATAGCACTCTCTCTCGTGCTCATAAAAAGGTTTGAGGATCTGAAAGTTTCGGCAGGCATGTTTGTAATTGCAGGCTGGGGGTGAGTCACTTTGAAAAAGAATGAACACAGAAATGAAACTAAGCTAGTTTGTCTGGTCTACTCAAAAGTGGAACCATAACCAGAGTACCTGCCCTAAAGTATAGAATTCACATGTTGAACAGTTTAGCTTAGGTTTGTATGCATGAACAGGTACCACCCAAAACTTAAAATTTAATCTGAAATTCAGTGTCATTAAGCTGGTTTATGTTTATATTTTGATACTGTCAGGGATTTAGTTGTAAATGTTGTCTTCATATAAACAGGTTTCCAGCCTTAATAACTGCCATGTTGCTCATTTCTGGGGAAAAAATGTCTGACACAATTGACTCATCATTCTTTTACGGCAAAGCGCAGGTAACCGCACAAGTGGAAATCATTTTCCAGTTTTCTGCCATTTAAGAACTGTTTTTGATCTTGCAGATAATTACTTAAAAGTCTGCATGTCTGTATGTGCATTCTTTGACAGATAATCTGCACCACAGTTGTAGTTGCCATCGGTATACTGCTGGGAGGGGGCTCTCTTGTGTGTCTCAGTAGAGGAAGCTGGGCCCAAAATGACCGAATCCAAGAGGGAAACTCTGCAGAGGATCTTGTGATTGAAGATGAACCACAAAATCAGACTCTGTGTGAGCCAGTCACCCCATCAGGAGATCTCAACAGAGGTACTTTCTCTCATGGAGACTTTTATTCAACAATTCAACTTTTGTTTGAAGATGTCACTACTGATGTCACTAGATGACACTAAATAAAGACCAGGTTGCAACCAAGTACAACAATTTGGTGACTAAACTCACAGCACATGATAATCCCTGGAGCATATAGAGGCAGAAGAAGGACAAGTTTGAAAGGTAAGGGAGAGCACAATCAATAATCCAAAGTAAGGACTAGCCCTTATCTACAAGTCATCTATAGCAAACTGCCACGTAGGCAATGCAACATATGTCTGATGTTCATCCCCCCACAGATAATTTTCAATTACATGAGTAGAAAAAAGCCTCTGCAATTACAAAATCACAAAGTGAACACCTCAAAAGTAGGAAAAAACTGTTTGGATGTCATTATCTGGAGGTAACATGATATGCTAAGTTGCTGATGAGTTTAGATCCTTGTTTAAAGTAAACAAGGCAACACTGAACACATCACCTCCCACAAATGATGGCTGTAGAAACACATGACTCTGACCTTTAACTGAGTTTGGCTAAAGTTTGTGAACTTTGAAAGGAAAGGTCAAGAAAGGAGTGGTAAGATTCACTCAAGACTTAAATATTCAAGAAGTTTAAAGATCATGGTCATAGTTATGATAACAATGTGGGCAAAGACCACTAATAGATGCAAATCAGTACTGCAAGTGTTGAAGGAAAACACTTGTTCATTATATGAATGTGATTTGTAGAATATTAATTTTACATACATACATTAATTTACCATATATCATTCTAACATCTCATTGCACATTCAAGTACTGTAAATAAATTGATAAAAGTTTAATCAGTCACTGGTAAATAAAATATACTAGGAGCTGCTGAGTTATTTAAAAAATGCTCACAAAGGGAAAGTTGGCTCCCATCACACATGAAGTTGCATGAAAACATTCTTGTTAACTATGTCAATCAGTGACACTGCATGTACTAGTATTACTCTCAGCTTCATTATGGTATTACTCTCTACATTGTATTACTTATATATTGTATGTACTCTTTGATATTGTAGTAATATGATAAAGAATCACTTTCACCTTCATCACTTTGTTATCAGCGTGCCTCATATGTGACTGTGCACCACCCCAGCCCATGCCTGACATGATCATCAGCACAAACATAAACAACGCACCAACCACACTCACAGGTATCGTATTGATAAGCAACAGACATGCATTTTTATTCTGCGAGAATTTAAAATGTGTTAAACCCCAATAAGTAAAACCTAAATATATCAGCACAGAACAACCATAATCATGTAGCATTTGTTTAAAGACTGTACAGCTTTTCTCTAAAATGAATAAGATTCAGTATTTTAAATTTCTGTTCTGCTCCCCCCCTCAGGTCAGTGTGAGAATAGGTGCGAGTCCACAGACTGCCTGCTTGCCAAAGTGGAGGAGCTCCAACAGGTTGCAGATAGACAAGTGGCCCGTCATTTGCTCTTATGTCTGCTTCTGACTGTCAGCTTGCTTGCTGTGAGTAAACCACCACCTTTCACTTCTCTACAGTGACATGCAGTCAGCCTTACTGCCTGCATTATTATATTTAGTGCATCACAAACCAAATCAGATACAAATGGCTGAGCTGGAATTTCCAACTCCTGTCAGTATCAGTGTAAGTCTTCTTCAAAGAAACCCATTAGAAAATTCTTATATTATATTCTTATCTTATTTACTGGTTTTAACAGATTAGAAATATATGAAATAATAAATACAAATAAATCTTGTGGCACGTGGTTTAATGGGTTTCTTTGAATCTAAAAAACTGTAATTAGACACTATTTGAATGTATTTTATGAATTGTCCCAGTGCAGTTAATTTTACTCAACTGGTTCTACAAGTTGTCAGCTACAACTGTCAGTAGGATTTAAAATTCCCCTTAATCCCTGTTATGGCAGAACTTGTCCAGCTGCTTGTGGCTGCTCTTTAACCGTGTTCCTGGTAGACTCTACTTGGAGCTGCAGTTCTTCTGTGCTGTGGCCAACTATGGGCAGGTTGGTGTTCCAGATACTTGATACCAAGTATCTAGTACCAAGATTGTGAGCATTTATTGTTACACAGTATCAGTGTCATGACATGTTTTCTGTTACCAGGGTTTTCTCTCCTTTGCTGTTTTTGGGCTGGACAAGCATTTGATTATACTGCCATTTAAGAAGAGGTAAAGAACATTTATTTTATGAAACTTTGCCACACTCTAAAGCACATTTTACATTTACGTTTATACACACACTGTATTTACTGTTATGTGTACAATACACTAAACAGTGCACTGTGTCCATGCATTTATATTTTGCTTTTGTAAATTGTGTTGAGGTTATACAGTCTGTGGTATCGAAAGAAGAAAGAAGATCAGCCGCAGACTGATTTACCTGACGATATCAGGTTGACCTGCACCCAGTTCACTAAATACCACAAGGACCAGTGTTTTCATGACATTGTCAAAAAGAGAAGGTGAGAGCACATAGTCTTACTCACTGCTGCTGTGGTCAGAGGTTGATGAGAAAATGTCTTAAATAAACATGTTCCCTGATGTGTGGAGAAACTAGTCCTGGTAATTCACGTACCACAATACTTTACAAAATCATTTTAAACTATTATGTCTACTAGTTTAAGTGCATGTGAGCTCTGTCTGCTTCTTTTCTGCTTCTTGTGGCTACCCTTAAAGAGGAGTTAATAGATCTTTGGGTGAATGCTTCTTTTGACTCTTAGGTGTGGGAAGAAGACTATGGTGGACTGTTTTCTTGGCTGTGAACTTGTGGAGTGGCTTCAGCAGGTGGGCTTGGCTCAGGACGTTGGTGAGGCGGTACTCTATGGAACGCGGTTACAGCAGGGTGGTGTGCTCCAGCACATCAAGCAGGAATACGGCTTCCAAGACAGCCGCCTTTATTACCACTTCATGACATAAGACACATGGGTCAAAGTCGACATTCCTTTTTTACCAAAGGTTAATGTCATTTCAGTTCAGAAAAGAAATGACTGCCAAATAAATCTTGAGGTTGAGGAACAGGAAAGCTAAGTTTTAAAGAGTACCTGCACCCAGACTGAATTTTATTTTAGCACTGCCATGCTCTCTCCACGCCCTGTACAGCACAGCACAATGCAGTATTGCACAGCACAACATCAAAGTCTGGTGTTGGAACAGACCACACGTGACTGTGATGTTGGGTGTGTTTAGAAGTGCAACAGACTTGAAACTTTCAAACTAAAAAGGCTAGGGCATAATGAATTGTGTGGTGTTCTTAAAGGGAATTTGCAGTGTATAGATTTTAACCACCTGTGTCTTATTTTTGCAGTTTTACATTTGATATTTCACTCACCAGGTTAATTGCTGAGATCTGGTATTGCTACAACAGTCACTCAGGACAGGAGCATGAGCTGTCAGATGATCATACATGCACAGTAAATCATGTTTAGCCATATTATCAAAACCATTTATTTTGAAGTAAAACCAAAAGTGAGTACCTGAAATGGCAGTTATAATCCCTTATTGTGTGGAGTAAACTGCACACACAACTACCGCTTAGTACTGTAGATTAGTGTTGAATCAGGAAGAAAGTCAGTCAGTTTCTCTTGCAAGTTAATATTGTACACTGTGTGTGTTCTTGCCCTGTTTGACTGTTGTAGTGATGTTGCTGTATCCTTTAATCTGCAAGGAAGCTGGAGAGTAAAATACTGACATAACTGATGGGACTGATCCATCCTGAGCCAAGATGTTTTTGTTTAACATGCATTTTTGCAACATAACAGGCATCACTAATCTTAAAGGGTGAAAAAGAATTTGCTGCTTTTTAAATACTTTTTTGAATACATTATTTATGCAGTCAAGAGATGCACTTATTTTATTTTGTGTTATTTTGTGAGCGATGATACAAAAAAATCCCACTCTTCTGCTGAATGTATTATTTCCTTTACCAGGATACTTTAGAGTGTATTATCACTCTTCTATGTTGCAAAAGGGAAAAAGGGAACATGTGGTTAGATCTTCATCAATTTTTAGAGTTTGCTTGTAGTCAGTTTAACTTGATGATTATGATTAAGTTAGTTTCATAAGTTAACAGGTGACGTAGCATAAAGTGCGAGTATCGTAGCTTTGATAATCAGCAGTTTAACTTGACTTGGCATTGATGCAGAACAGTGGTGACAGTTTACCAGGGCTATGTTGGAGGTATCCCAATACACCATTTAAACAACCTGCCAGTTTGAAAAATGATTTGAAGAAGCATTTTCCATTTTACCATGGCCATGTTAAAATTGTTTTAAAATGACAACAAAAGCAAACTGCCACTTGAAAATAAAAAAAAAAAAAGCCATGATGTGGTAGCATGACCCTAGGACTGAACGCCTGAAGAAATGAACCTCAGAACACAGGGAGTGTTAATGTGTGTGTTTACTTCAAAATGCTGAAAAGTTTGAAAGCTGTGAGCTGCTGTAATTCATTTTTTCCTCTCATGTATATAATAATATAATTACAAAACTAACCCTCTCTGGCTTTTTTAAGTGCAAAGGTTTGTTTTTATTATTAACCCAATGAGAAAACTGGCACAAAAACAGTTGTCTTTTTATTGTTAAAGGCAGGATATTTATGATATGGATTTGTTTTAAAATAAATGTTATTACCAAACCCTCAAAACATGTATCACATAATGAATTTCCTGTATTTCTGGTTAATGATATGATAAAAGTCAACATTGTACAACATGTGATTCATGAATCATATTGCCTGAGTATCCTGACCAGGCTGCTTAATTTTTATACAATGATCTTAATTACTATTTGGTTGTGTTCTGATTTACCGATTTATCATATAAGCATGTTTGTACTTATACCAGACTAGGAGGTAAACTACTGTACTGCTACTGTCGCCCTTGAGATCTGTTTTGTGGTTCCAACAAGTAGCGGGCCTCTCAGCATTTGCTGTACACAGCCATCTCCTCCTGAACAGAGCTTGAGAACAGATTCACCAAAAAATCAGGTTCCTCAACACCATGTGAAAGAAACTCCTCCATCTTTGTCATCTTTTCCTTCTCTAGCTGCCTCATACCTTCTGTGATCTTCTTTCCTCTGGCCTATAGACCAAAACAAAAGATAAACAATTTGTAAGTACATTTTCAGCAGACAGTGACCACACTAAGCCAAATGACAAATTTAGGTAAATTGCAGGCTAATTGTTAAACCTTGTAGGATTCAGTGATGGCAGCCACCAGTTCATGTTTGACAAACAACTCATGTTTGCGGTCAGGCTTGCTCTGGAAGCGGGGTTTCTTCTTCACAGGGTCATCTGGACCATAAGTGGGAGAAGAAGTCTCCTTCAGCAGTTTGGCGTTTTTCACAAAGATGAAAGGTTTGAAAACAGACCTGATGTACAAAAGAAACACTTATTAAATCATTATTAACTCAAAATGAATTTAATAAATGAATGAAGTGAGATCCAACGCTGTACCTTTCAGGGTCTGGAGTTGCCGTAAAATAGTGAACCCCTGGCAGAGAAGGATCCCTGGGTATCACAGACACCATACTTCCTGTTGTCATGAACATGCCTTCCATGTTGATGCCACTATCTTTATCCCTCAGGATATCCATCATCGTCTCAGCAGTGATGTGACCTTCAGTAAATAAAATCAACACATGCATAAACAGTGGTAGAAGTCATTTAACGTCTTCCTCCTGCGCATTACTAACCGTCGCACTTTTCCAGCAACTTCTTCCCCTCACAGTATCGGCTCCCAGAGGCTTCTATTCTGGCCGTAGTCATGAAGGAGAAGACCGTGGCAAAGTTGAACTGAGTCTTTCCATCCCACCAGCCCTTGCTTTGAGCATATTCCCTCATTTTCGGATGTTCCTTGTCTATCTTAGTCGTTATGCCATACTGGTTTGAGATGTTGCGATATCCACCTAGAGAAGGGTACAACAACATGATTACTCACTAATATTAAAAGCTTACTGCTACAATGCATGTAATACCTTTATTCAACAGCAGCCTCAGCAATGCAATGTGTTATTAGTGATAATCAGTGTCCATGTGATCCAGCCAGAAGTGGTTCTTCTTCACGGTTCAATATATGTGTGAGAGAAGGACGAAGAAGACAGTTTGAAGATGATGAAGTGATGATGAATGAATGCTGGAGTTGGCTGCAAGTGGAGTGATATTTTGAACACGTAGGTTAATATGTCAAGTTTAACTTCTATTAATTTACCCAGGTTATAAAACGGCCATTTTCTGTCGCTATGTTCATTTCTATTATTAAGTGCTAACTATTAAATGCCTTCACCTGAAAATGTAGCATCAGTTAGCTGGAGTTAAAGAAGGCTCAAACCTTAGCAGCTGTTTGTTAGCAACAGCTAATGTAGCTACCGCTAAAGGTAAAGTTGTGGATAATGAATTTGAGTCGTTCTTTGATCTGCGGCTGAAGCTTGAAACTCTTTCCACGTTTATCTGTGTTTTTGTTACATGTAAGATTAAGAAGGCCACAGAAACGGTGACTTTCACTGGCTGTGCTAATGTTCAAGTGTGTAAGTGGAGTCGGCAGTGTTTCACCTACAGTTTTAAAAGCTATGTAATAAACCATGTAGATGGAAAAGAGAGATGTCTGGAGGATGAAGCAGGTTGTTTCAGACGCAGCAGTCAGCTATACAACTGTAAAATAATGTCACTAATGGTAAAATGCTGTCACTCCATAAAACATCTGGACTTTGATAACAGAAGCAATAAGTGTTATTCAAATCTAATTATAATATAACTTGTTTTATAGTCATGAGATGTGAAATAGAACCAATTTTACTTTGATTTGACTGTTTTAGCAAACAAATACCAACAAGTTAAATACTAATTATGTTAAATAAATGTTTCTCAGAATCCATGATTTTCTGATGTTTTTAAAAAGAAAAAGCCAGGTCCTCTTGGGCCACTTGGGGATGAAACTATAGCCAGAATTGTAACCAAGATACATGTACTGAGTGGGACCTTTCACAGTTGAAAAATTAACCTGCCAGCGCTCTCTGGTGGACAAACTATGTGATGGTGACACTGATTCTATCTCCAACATATCTCTGGCATTTTGTACTGCAACATCTTGACAAAATGTAAGCATCCCACTGTTGCTTATTTATCAGGTCACTTCCTCCTCCTTCCTTATTTCTAGAGATGCGTCAGTGCCTCTAGAAATAAGTGCCTGCCTTTGTGCACATACTGAGCAGATATGTTCTCCCTTTACTACACCGAATGGGCCCCTTTCTTTTTTCTTTGTTACTGCTGACCATAGACTGTATATAAAGTTACCTGTTTAGGAAGCCTATTTTAATATGGTTTCTTCGTAGATTTCAATTATGACTGATGATACTGCAGGCTGAACAATAAAGTACCTTTTGAACTCATTCCATATTTCAAATGGGCACCTATCCTTAGTATTCTTTGTCTGATTACCTTCCACTCTCTCTGCTGCCCAGTACTTCCCTGACGTCTCCAGCAGCCATGCCTCGTCCCTATCTGAGATGAGGAAGCTGTTGTGGTAGGTGAAGCCACACTCATCCTCCATGCAGGAGCCTCCCTGGCCATATTTCTCCAGCAGCTCAGTAATAACATCCACAGCTTTCTCAGCTGTGTCAGCTCTCTCAAGTCCAAGCCTGGAAAATTGTAGAGTCACACATTCATGTTTTGCTTCGCCTATATGAGTGTTTCTCATTAATGTATTCAGAACTGAAGAAATAAATACACTAAAAATTGTTTCTGGTTGATACAATGTCATTAAATTTCCCTTTGCACCTCAAGATGATAATAGTTTGGCAAGTAACAGGCTTGGTAACACAAACAACTGCTTTTACAGGGGCTTTACCTGACAAGATCCATGCCGAGAAGAGCTTCATCACCATCAGCACTCTCTCTGCCCCACACTGCTTCATTTCCAATACACACTTGATGCTCATTTGCGCCCATTTCTGCCCCCCACAGCCACGCAGGTCTGCTCAACACAACAGCATGAGTGTGGGCAACCTGTTCAATCTCGACGTATGTACACTGTTCACAAGAGGAACAAGACACAGGGGCAAAAGCTGTTAATGGATATCTAATGGCACATTCACACCAAGGAGCAGTCACAATGTGGGAAATTGAAGGTTGGCGTTTGTAGCAATAACAAGCTGTCTGTGTCGCCTACCTCAACCTTCTCCTCTGCAGCATAGTCTCTGGCAGGAAAATACACAACCTCTTGGACTTCATCACAAGGCCTGTCAGAGTTTTTCCCAAAGATGATGCGTTGTCTCTCAGTGGAGGGGGGCAGAGCCACAAAGGTGTCACAGGAGGATGGGTGCATGTTGAGTCACAAACTTGCTGAGAGTAAACAGAAACAACAACTGATTGGATAAGTATAACTCATATTTAATGAACAGATTTAAGAGCATTGTTACCTTAGCATAAGCAGCCAGTACACTAACACTTTGAACACACCTCACTGATATAAAGTTCAGATTTAGAGCTAAAAGTGTGCTGTTTAACGCCAGATAGCCAAACAAACCAATGTGCATGTAATGCTGTGACTAAACTCATCAGTACAACACGGTAACCTTACCTATGTTTGCCAGTCTTACCGAGCACTGTCAGTTTCTATTCTCATGTGTTTCCATATGATTTCATACGTCACAGTTCAAGTTATCTGACACGGAAACAGTACAGTCACGTGACCGAGCTGAAGTCCGTTTCATATTCGTAGTTCATAAAATAATGGGAACGTGAAATGTGGAAAATCGCTCTGGTTCTCTCATTTTTTCATTATATTTGTTTGTTTAATCTGTTTTCTGTTTCCTAGATTATTACGATAGCAGTTGTCGCCCTAAAGCCTTGTATTTTCGTCCAAAACAAAACATTTGTGTGTTTTTTTATTGAAATTGCTGAGAGATTTATCATCAGATAAGAAGTAATTTTATAGAAACAATTACTGCGTCATTTCATCAGCGAAATAGATCAAGTCTGTCTGTGAAGCAGATGCCCATTTATTTAACTAAATAAACAAAATCAGTCAAATAATGTTGCTTTTGGTTTATATATTCCAAATAAAGTAGTTATTTTTAAATCTACACAGATTGCTGTGGCATGGTGGTTTTCGCATAAAGATGGATTTAACACACAAATCAAGTTTAAATCTTAATTTACCTGCATAGTTCAACGGCTCATCCACCAATATAGAACTATCTTCATGCAGACGAACGCGTTTACTTGCGGAGAAAGCTAGGCTAGCGACACTGTTAGCTAACATTAGCGCTACGTTGTCCTCTCAGCTGACGTTATAGGTTGTCAGCCATGGGGAAATCGTTTGCAAATTTCATGTGCAAGAAGGATTTTCACCCTGCGTCGAAGTCAAATATCAAAAAGGTGAGTGCTAGCTACAGTTAGCGTTACTGCTTGATGCTAGATTACATCAGATTAGCCTGCTAGCTAGCGAGCTATGCGTACTGTGTGGTGCTTTTGCTAGCCCAGCTTGCTACTTTGCAAGAGCTTTAAATGATCCACTTGATAATGACTTGATAGAAAATGTTGACCTCAGGGTGGACGCTTTATACTGTATGAATCATGAGCTAAGACAAAACATCTAAGCTAAATTAGTTGTTTGCACCGTTAAATTTGTTATTAATCGGTAATTTACGTAGTTAGCGTTGAATAAAGCTATTGGTAACGTTACATTTAATCTTACCTAATCGTGACGTACAGTGAAGGAGAGCTAAGCTTAATATTGTATTATAACATCTCTATACGTTGTTTCATTATGATAATGCTGTGCTGCACACAAATATAAGAGTAAGTAATCACATCCAGGGTGGGAAATTAACTTTTTAAAATGTGACAATCTACCAGCCACTGACAGATAAATGTTCAAATTCACTAGCCACTCAGTAGTAAATCATTATTTCGTGTCTGAAATCTGTGATTTAATTTGGGTGTCACTTTACTGTCACATAAGTCAAAGAAAAGCAGCAAGTCTTTACATTTGAGAATCTGCAACCAATAAACGTTTGGCGTTTTTGCTTGAAAAATGTTGTAAACAATTTATTGAATTATTATCCAAATAGTTGCCAATCCATCTTCTGTTTGATTGTTCAACAAATCATCTCTGCTCTAATATGGTTTGAATGGTAGGTACACGTTAGTAATTGCAAATAGGGCTGCACAGGAATTGAATTAACTTGTAGCCATGTAACTTAGGAACGATGTGTATGTCTATCAGGCAAGTAAGCTGACCCGAGAAATTAGTTGGAAATGCAGAGAGTGTGTGCTGTAATCATCCTTTGTCTTTATCTTACAGGTATGGATAGCAGAACAGAAACTGACGTTCGAGAAGAACAAGCAAGAAGAACTTATGCAGGCCTATCTGAAAGAGCAGGACATTTACAACAACAGGTTAGATCAATATTACAGAGCAGAATGAAACCATGTGTCTCCTACAAAACTGCTTTTGCAAAACAGATTTATTTTTAAGCTAACTTATTTTTTAGTGTAATGATGAAATGTAGATGTTCATTAGAGGCCAATGGACATTTTCTGAAGACCTCCTCCCACTTGATACATTTTTACAGAAAAGTTCAACATATTGTTTTCTCGCCTCTAGGTTGTTGATGGGGGATGATCGTGTTAAAAACGGACTGAATTTCATGTACGAGGCTCCACCTGGAGCATCCAACGGTAAATCATTACAGTCATCTGAGCCAAGCAATTATGATCCCTGCTAACTCAACTTCTCACTTTTTTGCAAATAATGTTTGATAACGTTTTAATACTTGTTCATTTGTTTGTTTTCTTCATGATTGTCTTCTGCGCTGAAGAGGAAAAGAAAGAGGTAAAATAGAGAAAATGTCAAATCAATGCAATTCCACAATAAATATGCATTGTGAATGTGTACACATGTTATGCATGTTGGGTTTGTTTTACATTTCCATTCATTTATAACGAGAAGGGTGTACACACTAAAATTCATATTGAAAATGTGTCTGTTTTTCAGGATGGAGAAGAAGAGTACAAATTTGAGTGGCAGAAGGTGGCTCCTCGCGAGAAGTAAGTAGTTGATTTTTATACACAATGACATTTTCTTGGCATATTGTACAACGTTCTTCCAGAATTTGCGTTTTTACCCTTAATTTTCTCATTTAGGTATGCGAAGGATGACATGAATATTAGAGATCAGCCATTTGGAATCCAGGTTTGTGGGGATTTTTATTTTATTTGAAACGTATATACTGCACCAGTGATTCCCAACTTGGGGGTTAAATCTTGATTAAAGTAATAAGAAACAAAATGAAACATACAGTATGTCTGTTAAACAAAATGGTTTTATTTTTCTCAGATTTGTTTCTTTTTTTCTTGTGAAATACTGGTTACTTTCATCTCTTCAAGTCCCTGAAAATCCTACAAATGAAATGTAGAAGGAAAAGTACGGTTGCCGTACTTGCAGCAAATGTCCACACTCAAACCATAACCTGTGACGGTATTAGAGGTCACAAGCTAAAATGATTGGGAGCCACTGTATAGCCACTGTAATTCTACATACGTTTTCAAAAATAAAACCAGAGTTTGTCATGAATTTAAAGTCAAACACATTAATGGAATGCATTCTGCCTCACAATTAGGTGCTGCCGTTATTTAACGATACGTAGAGTGTGGTTTTGTTTAAATTATTATGTATACATCTCCGCTATTGAGACAATTCAAAGTCACGTCTGTTGTTAACTTCCCAGGTGCGCAACGTGAGATGCATCAAATGTCACAAATGGGGCCACGTGAACACAGACAGAGAGTGTCCTCTCTATGGGCTGTCGGGTATCAACGCCAGCTCTGTGGCCACAGAGGAGGCAGCAGGTAGAGTACATACAATAATTTAAACATCTTCCCCTGCAGTTTTCTGTGTGGCAGTTTTATCAGTGTGATCAAATGTTAACATGCTTTGATATGTATGTAAAGAAACCACAATGATTTTATATACAGATTTTATTTTAATGTTATTGAATTAAACATGAGTAATTTAATTAATTAAAATAAGCATGAGCAGTTAAGCACATGTTAACATTGTCATATAAATATTTGGATAACTTACATTAAGTAATCATTACAACTTTAATTCATATATAGATATGTTCATAGACATTTTACCTGCTGAAATTTGATTCCCAAAGAAATATATATTTCCATTAATCATGGGCTGTTGTTCATTTTGTAATGGAAAAATAATTGTATGTGGTTTAAAAAAACAGGGAGCCAGAATATCTGTGCTGCTTGATATTTGTGACCAGGTTAGCTTTAGTCTGTCACAGATGTTGCAGCAGGTACACCTACTGCATCTTTCCTCTCAGGTTTCAGCTCCCAGGCTTGAGCTGATTCCGAGTTCTGCAATCAGCGAGTTGAGTTGTAAAGTACTAATGTTTACCCTGGGAGAGTCCAGTCAGTGCATGGTGTTGATGGGGGAGTGCTGTTATGGTCCCCCTCCTGTGCCGGGAGAAAAAATGTAATTATTGTGTATTCTGATTCCCCTAACTGCTGCTTTGGCAGAGAATGATATTGTATGATTTGCTCAGCCGGAAGTGGAGTGAGTTGATTTGATGTCCCATTCTGTTAACAAAGCCGCCCCTGAAATTCCCACTGTGGAGATAGTGGTTGGCATGGGTTTGACATCAATGGGACTCTGAGGCTGTGATTTGTGCTAACAGGTCCGTCGATGCACCCCTCTGAGTTAATGGCGGAGATGCGAAACAGTGGGTTTGCCCTGAAAAAATGTGTCCTTGGTAGGAATGCTACTGTTTGTGATCCATCGCAGGTAATTGTCTGTCTCGCACTCCCATCTTTGCACACACAGGACGATATATGAACACACACACCCTCAGAGAGAAAAGACAAACTATATCTTTGGTATGTCTCTAGCATGTATAAATGTTGCAAAGGGTCCCATTATTGGGGCGACTTAAGTCAAGTGAACAGATTTGATTTAAAAAATAAATAAATAAATAAAAGTTGTCATTGTTTAAAATGTTCATGTAATCAGTATAGATTTGCCTCTGAGAGTCATATTTATCTGCATGTTGTCGTTTTGATTTCAATGCAAATTTCAAAGTGCTGTGTACTTCTACAGGAATACGTTGCCAGTGATGAAGAGGATGATCCCGAGGTGGAATTTCTGAAGTCATTAACGACCAAGCAAAAACAAAAGCTCCTCAGGTAAAAATGTAGCACAGTTCACAAATTCTAATGGATGAAAGCTTTAACCTTGCATTTTGATTATTGAGCCAAAATGTATTTATTTTTTTATTTTGACATTGTTTGAATATTTTTAAGCCTCATATTGATCAAGTAAGATGAGGGGAAATCCTGATAAATAATCTGATGAATTACAAGGTTAATGTGATGTTTTCTTATAAATGTATTTAATATAAAAAAAATTAAAAATCAATGCATTTGTAGCCTATTATATATTGGGTGTAAAAAACAAAAACAAAGGAAAAACATCTATTTTTTTTTTTTATCAGATTGTTACATTGCTTTCAATTTGATGAAGGGTTTTACATTTACCTTAAAGGCCCTTAAAATCTAATGTGATTCATAATCTTTAATATGTTAATGCAGTGTTGGAGAATGTTAATTGAATGTTTGTGTTCCTGTTTTACAGAAAACTCGATCGCCTGGAAAAGCAGAAGGCCAAGAAAAAGAAGAGCAAAAAACAGAAGAAGAAAAGCAAAAGAAAGCACAAGAAGAAGCATGAAAGTAGTGACAGCTCGAGTCACTCCTCCGATAGCAGCAGCAGCAGCAGCAGTAGTGATAGTGGCTCGGATTCAGACAGCCATGGCAAGTTCAAGAGCCAAAAGAGAAAGAAGAACAAGAAAAAAGATTCCTGTCGGGATAACAGCTCTAAGAGTGAGCGGCAAGTCAAGAGTCAGAAAAAGGCCTCCTCTCATAGGAGCAGGTCACAGAGTCCTCACACCAGACAGAAGCAGCCTGAAGAGGAGTCCGGAGATTATGGACAAACAAGGACAGAGAGGGGAAGGAGCAGGAGTCGAAATCGCAGCCCGGAGAACAAGATCAAGCCAGAGGGAGGTCAAGAGAGAAAGAGAGACAACAGCAGGGACAGGCAGAGACCTTGCAGCTCCAAGTCTGGCTTGGACAGAAGTAGGAGCCACGAGAAAGGCAGGGAGGACAGAGGTAAAGACAGGCGTCACAGTAGAGATGGTGAGAGGAACAGAAGTAGCACAGATGGAAGGAGAGGCAGAACAGCAGATGGGAGGAGCAGAAGCAGGGAAAGGAGGAAGGAAAGGGAGGGCAGGGGAAGAAGTAGGAGCAGAAGTAGGAGCAGGGAGAGACGAGAGAGAAGCCAAGACAGAGCAAAAAGAAAGCACTGATTGTTTCTTTTCCCCTCTTACAATATTGGACAAAATGTTTTGAATATTTTTTGGGGTTGGTTTTTTTTGGTGGCTGTTATGTGTTCTTGGTAATCATACAGCATCCCTCTATTTAAAATTGCAGATATTGTGAGTGGGTCTCATTTTCCTCCAGCAGAGGGAAGCAGTCGACAGTTAATATTCAGATGCAGCTCATTGCACTCTTGTGTTGTCTTGTGCTGTATGAAAGGGTCTAAATTAATTGATTACCATTGGAAGCAATTTTGCAGCTATGATCCGTTGATGGGAAAATGTTGGACTCATTTTAATGGTCAGTTGGCCACTAGAAAGACTGTTTCTGTTGCTGCAGTTTTTTAAAATATCACTTTCATTATTGTGTCTTTTTGGAAATATCGACATACGGTGTAATGCTTCCTGAAAAAAAATCAGGACTTTCATTTTCTGATTAAAATTGTAATCATCTCAATTTAATGCGTTTATTTGCGATGGATGAAATGAATGTCAGCGTCAAAGATCTGATAAAAATGAAGATGTGGGTTTGTCTGTGGATTGATTACCGTTAGTGTATTCCCACTAAGTGCTAAATTGTCTTTAAGCTCTGGGCACCTGCAGCAAATTATTACACTTTTGCACATGTTTATCTTTTTTTTTTTTTTTTTTTAATGTTTCTAAAATTTTCAGGACGGTTTCCCTGAATTACATGACATAATGTATGTGTGTGTTATCCCTAAAGCTGTGAAATACGTCCTGCTGGGTTTTTGTAGGCGTCAAACTCAAACAAAACAAATATGATTTCTGTCCAAATATCCAGCGGGTAAATGCAGCTGATACTAGAAACGAAACAAAAGCAAGCAGTATATAGTAACGCTGCACTGTATTTTTTTATTAACGCAGACCAGTATTTTATATTTTGCAATGGTGTAGAATTTCAGTAATTATTACATTTTAAGCCACCTAAATTGGACAATTCTTCCTGTTATTTAGGCTACAATTGTTAATTTTTAAGCCTATAAAATTACATGTTTTATGACACGTTCAGTCTCCAAAATGTAGACTCGAAAAACAATTTTGATCTAAATAAAAAAAAAAGGGTCAACAATTAAATTTGATCTAAAGAAAAAAAAATTACTTCAATTGCTAAATGTAAATTTCAACATTTTTGACTCAAGATTGCTTCTAGTTTGTCGTTTTTATATTTTGATGATATTCAAATTGGCAGTCTAATTTGGTAGTTTTCACTATCTGGCCGTTTCCTTGAAGCCGCTGTTGCACAAAAGGAAATGAAAATAATTTCCCTCTATTGCCTTCTGGTCAATTTAACATCCTCTTCAAAAAAAAGAGGGTGTCTGGATGAGATGCTTTTCCCTGACGTATTCCCAGTCCCGGACTCACGCTGTAATTATTCC
Source organism: Maccullochella peelii (assembly GCA_002120245.1). Taxonomy (NCBI): domain Eukaryota; kingdom Metazoa; phylum Chordata; class Actinopteri; order Centrarchiformes; family Percichthyidae; genus Maccullochella; species Maccullochella peelii. The sequence continues at coordinate 344,666 of LKNJ01000032.1, forward strand.
CCGGCTTTTTCTTTGAGAGTCGGACGCTGCACTGGGTAAGCACAAAGAAGTCAGAGAGCATCCTTGAACCCTTTCAGTACGGGGCCACTGATATTCAAATAACATGCAGGCACCATTTGACTGCGCTGAGCAAAGAGCATTTCAAATTCAACATTTGCATGTGACTCTTTGCCCCTTCTTTTTCTAAAGTTTAAAAAACTGTTCCCATAACATCTATGTGGCTTCTGGCAAAGAGAAAGAAGCCGTATCCTTATTCTCGGTCCATCGATTGGTATGCAAATGAAAGCAGTTAATTTGGACAATTAGAATAAATATTCAAGGACCTTTGTCATCCAACCCCCTTGGAAACCCCCCGATAAAGTGAAACTGAACAAAAGATGTCTCGGAGATTAATTAGATATTTGATAAGACACGAATCCCTAATCGCAGATACAAGACACATGGGGCTGCGATGTGCTCCAAGTCATAATTAATACCATTTAACAAGATTTTCATTTGGGCATGAAATGTTTTTTTCCGGGGCATTAAACATTGATTTATTCCATAGGGGAAATAGTGAAAGTCAAGGTGTTATAGGTGATTTTAAGAATAAAATAGCCTATGAACAGCAATACATTTCTAAATTAAATTAAACAAAATTTCAAATTAAAACCTAACACAAATAAATAAACAAAAATATAAAATCTACATCACACAGTTACAGCCTTTTTTAAGATGTTTTAATTACGATAAAATGAAAGTCTTATACGTGTGACTTTATACAGGTAAACATTTATATATAGATATTTTTTTAGCAAAGAAATAAAATGATTAACCAAAGTTGAAAAAGCTGTGTACATACATATCCACAAAGTGCGTCGAAAGTAAACTCCCTGATTTCCAGGATACCAACACGAATAAAACAATCATAGCCTAACATTTACATGAAAATAACACATAGTTTAGTCGTCAATATACAAGATGTAACTCACATTGTCCAACCAAAGTTCAACAGGTTTCACCCTTAGCAAACATCCATTTCATTTTCAAGTTGCCCCTAAAAATCCCCAAAGGCCTACAGTAAATCACTGTGTTTTCTTTAGATGGATTTACGCATGAAATAGACTCGTTAAGCCTGTGGAGAATATATTTTTTAGACTTTGCAATCGCTTCTTGAAATATTTTCTCCCTTATTGTCTGTCAGATAAGACCCGTTTTTCAATGCTGTGCAGTTTTGAATCTGGTTTGATTTTGGGTGAAGCCTCATTAGGGCTCGTCGTGAGGAGACGGATCCTTAACAGTGATTCTGGGGTTTACCCCGTCCAAAATAAGTTCTGGGGACTCGGACCGCGGGGTCTCCAGGTTACTGGTGTCGGTGTCACTGTCGCTCCCCTTTTTGCCTCCTCCACCGGCCGTGTGCGTTTTGATGTGCTTGCTCAAATGGTCACTCCGCATAAAGCGCTTGTTACACACCGGGCAAGCAAACCTTTTCTCCCCGGTGTGGGTGCGGAGGTGTCTCTGGAGCTCATCGGACCGAGTGAACCTTTTGCCACAGAAAAGCCAGTTGCAGACAAAAGGCCGCTCGCCGGTGTGCCATCTCAAATGAGCTTTGAGGTGAGATGTCTTTCCATACACTTTACCGCAGCCGGGAATGTGGCAGCTGTGGAGTCCCTTTCTCCGCAGGCTGGCCCCGGCGGGTCCCAGCCGCTCAGCCTCCTGACAGTTCGGACAGTCACATGTTGCTCTGCCGGAGTATCGCCTGGACGACCTCGAGGAGCTACTTATTCCTGAACTGCCCCCAGAAATCATGGCGTTGGCGGCAGAAGCGTCTGTGTAAGTGGGGATGACTGTTTTGAAACCGTCCTGTGTTAACAGGTGCTGACTGGTGGACAGTAGATGAGACGCAGAAGGGCTGATTCCAGTGGAGCTAAACGCCGAGTGGGTCAGCGAGGAGAAGTCCGGGTTGTAGCCACTCAGCTGGGAGTGGATGGCCTGAGGCGTCCCGGAGTGCAGTGAGGTCTGGAGGGTGCCTGCAGGATTCTGGACATCGAGCCACGACCCGGGATTAGTGTGGACGTCCCACCACGAGGACGCGCCGTTGGCAACATCGCCAGAGATGGTGGAGTGGAAACCGGACTTGTACCACGACTCGTACGGGTGCGCCATCCCCACCCGCGGGTAAAGAGTCTCTGCTGATGTGTGGACTTTGGAGATAAAAGCTGACTGCCCCGACTCTTGGGACGTGACGCTCGCAGAGTTGGAAAACAGACCGCTGTACTCTGTGGAAAACGCAGACGATGTCGGGGAGGTGGAGGCTAAGCAAAAGGCGCTGTTGCCTGTGCCACTGGTCGGTGTTAGTCCTGTCGACGCACGGCTTGTTGCTACTGTGAAACCGGGCAGACTGGATCCCAAGTTACAGCTGGAGGAGGATCTTTTCCACGGGTGAAATCCACCTTTTGAGAAAGCGCTCGAGTCAGGCAAAGTTGTAAGGGGACTGGTGTTACCAATTTTGTTGCAAGTTGCAGCCAGCATCGCTAGAGGTGTAGTTCCAAACCGTGGTTCTTCCTGAAAAACACACACAAAAGTTGGACTTAAAACAGGCAACAACAAATAATGCTGAAAGCCCCGGATGACTGGGAGGCACGCGACTGATTCACAACAAAAGAGGACTTCAACAAATAAATTATAACAACTGTAATTAATTAAAGTATAATTTGACGTGAGATTACTGTGTTTGGAGAGACGGGGAGAAGCGTATTTTAACAAGCTTAGCCTATAGCATAAATAAAATATAACTTACAAGTAATAATGATGGATATTTTTTACAAACTTTCTCAGATATTAACTGCGTCAGATATCGGCTGTGTATATACAGAGAGTAGAAAATACTAAAAACACTACGAAGTTTGATCAGCTCTGGTTTGATCCACGTGTCGCCAAGCTTTATCGTCATTTAACTGTTTATTTTCAATAATAAATAACCACCGAAACAAGAGAGCAGCAAACACTTTTTGTTGCAGAGGAAATCAGGCTACAATAACTTTACGCAAAACTTTTGCGCACAAATATAAAGTCAGACTCACCCCAAGTATAGACGTAGCCATATCCAGGGTCTGTGCTCTGATGAGACTGTTCGCGATTTCAGTGCTGTACTGCTCCAATTTGATTCAGACTCGCCGTGTTTGACTCGGGTCACACGGTTTCTCTCTTGGCTTGCAGCTCCCAACACTACCTAGTTGTAGAGAGCGTGTTCTTTGAAGTACAGCTGGTGAGGACGCGCAGCCAATCTAATAGCCGCATTCCTGCCTGGGGATGAAGTCAGCCAATGAGAGACCCGACCGCAGACAGAAACACCAAAAACCCCGCCGTCAATCATCTGTTGTGCAGCCTCTGCTCAGACTGTCATACAAGACACGATTTGGTATTTTTTTTAATGCGTACAGTTATTTTTTATGTATTCTCACACGAAGACTTTCATTGCAGAATTGAGTTCACACGTCAGTTCTCCAAGAGGTAAGCTTTTCACTCCTTTTTAAAGCGTTTGTGGACTGTGGTGACACTGTGTAGCTCCAGGTTTCCCTTCTGATTTTCAATACCCAGATCATGCGCAACACGTCATTGAGAAAATGTTGCTATTTGAGCACATAGTATCCTGAACAACGTGAGAGACGCTGTTGTTGCTGATGACTTTATCAAACAGCCTGTAGCCAGTGCATGCTGCTGTGTGTTAGGCATGGCACGGGTAGTGCTCGGAGGGAAACAACTGATATTATATTCTCTGTCCTAAATTTTTAAAGCGCTTGTGTTCATATTGGAAAATCACAGATGGATTAAGTTTCGTGAAGAAGTCCAGAAACAGGCCTGAGAGCACAGACCTCACTTCTCCAACCGCGGCCAGGTCATTTAGGAGCTGTCTGAACAACAAGACTCGTCACTGAATACACGAAGAAAAACAGATTAAGAGTCGTAATTGATATCCTACAGTTTGTTTACTTTCAGCCCAAATCTACGTGCGTCTGCGCTCGTGCGTGTGGTCGTGTTCGCTCACGTGCGCCCCCCTCCCCAGCTTAGGCTACTTGCTGGGGGAGTGCAGGTGAGGGGTGACTTAAAGATGACAGCTTGCTTTATCAGCGCGTCTAGTAGATCTGTTTCGAAAGTATTTTATTGGCGGAAAAAAAGTTTCAGCATCCAGGAGATGAAAGGCCGCAAGTAAAAGAGATTTAACAGGAGGCACGATGCCTGTCTTGTAGCTGAGGAATGAAATCTGATGCCAACCTAATTACTTATTTAATTAAATTGTGGACAATTAAGAGGATGCCGTGTTTCAACAATGTTCCTAATCTCGCGACTCTTATTATTTTTTCTTTTAATATCACAATTCAGTAAGCCCGCACATCCCATAGCGTGTTAAAACGCTCAGGGATAATGGCATAATGTAAAATTGACCTGCTCCGAAGTGAATCATCATCCCTGTAAAAGTTAAAGCAATTTTCCAGAGAAAGGCTTGACCGAAAGATGTGCATTACAGTATTCAAAACGGGCAAATAATGCTCCATTATAGAGTGTGAATGCTGCCAGTCAACACAGGCGCAATTTGTTCAAATACTCTTTTTGCTTTAAAAACCCACCTTTGGAAGGGTGAATAAAAATCAGCCTCACCAAATACTGAGCGCTGCCTAGAAAATGGAATCATTTTTGCAATCATGACAATTTGGCAGAGTGCTGTTAACAGTATTAAATGTCTATTCTACGTAAACAAAGTTGATTGTTGCTGAAGAAGTCGAAATAATTCGAGCGTTTAATGAAAATGAACGCATAATGTAAGGTGATTTCTTTTCATTATACTTTAATAATTATAAAATAACAGACAATAAATTTACCCTTAAATTGAGTTTACAATTATTATTTTTTTAAAATAAAATAAACATGATTTCACCGATTTTAGTCGCCATTAATAATGGATATATATTACAATGTCAATATTCTTGTGTACATGATTATTTGCATAGTATTATATCTTAATGTGGAGCAGTGTGGCCGTTCAGATTGGAATAATGATGCTTCTAAGTCCTAACAAAGAAATGTGCCAAGGAAATCACTGAATCTTTATGCACTAATAAATGAACTTGGAAGGGAAGGGAATTTATTTGTCACATTAACCTAAAATAATAACATAATAGTGATTTTTTTTCAGATGATGTTTACTTGGGACAAAAGGGGAGAACATGATCTTGCCTTGTCATTCAAGTGAGAATTTTGAGTTGAATCTGTAATTCTGGACTCCATTCGTGAGCACTTCTCTGTGGCAATTAGGAGCCTATTACAAGCCATTAGATTGATCAATGTACCTTAAACAATGGGAATGATTTATTTGGTCGAACAAAACGCTCTGCATCTATTGTGATGAGTGTAAGTGGGGGTGCATCTATCAACAAAAGATAAATGATTAATTCAGACCTATTCATTTAAATTCTTTCTACAAAGCCAGCCTCACTTGCCTCAAATCCAGATTATTAGAGCCTCATTTTCTGCATGTTAAACCAGACAGGCTGCTGGATTGGGCGATGGTTTTTGGTTGTGCCCCTGTGTGCTTTAATTTGTATTTCTGCTGAGGGAAGTTTATTTGAGGACATTTGACTAATTGTTGTAATTTTGTGTGCTCATGTGGCTACACCTGTTTCTCTCAAAGGGGGTTGGAGGAAACTATGCAAGGATGTTATACTTTATTTCTGTGGTGCTGAAGCTGTACATTGTTGTCTGACGATTACACTTGTATAGATCAGAGGAAGCTCATTGAATCGTAAACGTATGAAGATTTTCTCAAGATGCTTTTACTTAGGATATCATCCTTTACTTAAAAGATATTTTTGGGTTGTAACATTTATTGGGTTTCCTTGTAAAATGCAAAGATGATGATAAAACACAGTATTTATTCTTCTTTATTTTGTTATGGGTGGCTTTAAATGACAATGTCTGTGTCTCATCTGCTGTTCCTCATGAGTTTGTTTCATATACAGGTCATTGTTTATTTTGGTGGCAGGTAAATTGAGATCACAGCAAGGAAATATAATCGATGTACATTAAAGTGCACTAGACAGTGTGCTAGACAATAAGGATTTATTGCTGTAGGAAGTCGATAAAATATAAAACAAGGGGAAATGGCAAAGCTGCTTGGAGCTGTCAGTGTAGAGACGCAACTTGTGGATGTCTTCAGTTAGACGACTGTCAAGGCAGATGATTCAAATGTTAATAGGAAGCAGGCAGCTGTTGACAACACAGTCAAGCCTCTGATAAAGATTAACTACGCCTTCAATACACACTTTTCAACTAACTGTCTCTATGTAAGATTGATCTTATAGCGGCTCATCAACCTGCATTGATAGTATCGACAGCTAAATTTGGAAGTAAAGGTCAGCTTGCCAGCTTACGGTGTCAACTTTCATTTCCAGAGAGGCTGCATGTTCTATTTTGAGCGCGAGGAGCGAGCCAGTTGAAGTACAGTCGGCTGGTTACATTTGAGGACTTAGCTTAGCCCGTTTCCTGTCAATGAATGTGTTTTTTTCTGAGCTGTTGTGGACTTCAGCAAAAACCTAACTGTGGGAAATGGCTCCAAAGAAGGTGCCCTTTATGAGGAATAGCTCCATTCGGAAGTGAACATGCATTGTGGATTATGTAATGGCAAGTGCTCGTTCTGACTGCAGACATCTCCACATTGTCTTTATTAGGGAAAAGGAGATGATGCACCTAAGCCGCCACCACTGATTGGAAGGTTTGGCACCTCACTGAAAATAGGAATTGTTGGCCTGCCCAATGTGGGGTAAGTAAAGGGGTTTTATTTGCATAGATAATGTCGCCTTCTCACCATTCACACTGCATGCACCAGCATGTGCTCTGTCCACGTCTGAACTATGTCTGCCTTCCATGATGCCATAAATACCAATGCATGTCAGGCAGGATGTAAGCCAAGTACAGTAGCATGCATGGCTAAAGAGTAGAAATTAAATTCAAAGGAACGTTGTGAATTTAGAATACAGACAACTTTCAGACTTTATTTACATTACAATTTACAAGTTTTCACACCTTGTGCACGGCACACTTTATACTGAAACAAACAAAGTGACACGTATCATGAGCCAGAAGGCAAAAAAAAAATCCTGCTCCTTAGATGAGTGTCCATGGAAAAATCTTCAGTTCCTTAACAACCTGAGGAGTGTTCCTAAGGCTGTTAAGTGTCTGGAACCACGTGTGCCCCCACCAGCCAAGGATCAAATCCCACAAGAGCTTTTCATTCCATGTCTTTCCCTCCCAGCATCTTAACTTTCCCTCAGTCTAAATAAAAGTGTATATATAAATATATATAAGCTGCCCAAACTTTTTCAAAATGCTTCAAACATTACTTCTTTTTTAGGGTGTTATAGCAGATAAGTGTTATAACTGAGGGTAAACCTATGATTTCAAAGAGTTGTAGAACATCAAAAAACATAGTTTTAATAAAATAGTTAAAGTTCTGATCATTTTACAATATATATATATATATATATATATATATCTACAAGTATGTATTATGTATCCTTGAATTTGTGAATGTGGGTTTTATTTTTACAGCAGTGCGTTTTCAATGAGAGAAAATAGTTTAATTCTATGTGACGTCTTATTGATGAGAATGTGTCATGATCCATCAACATTTGAATAAAACTGTATGACAGCAAGCAAAAATGAACCTACCACACTACTATCAATGCTGAGAAGAATGTTAAATGAATGAAAAGCATTAACAAACCCTGTTGCCCATGCGTTTTAAATACCCACTTATCACTCATCATCGCATACACCGGTCAAAGGTCAGGGTACATCCTAGACAGCTCTCCAGTCAATAACAGGGAAAACACATACTGACAGTCACTATCGCATTCAGATCTTGAGCAATTTAGAGTTTCCAGTTCACATAACCTGCATGTCTTTGAAGTGTGGGAGAAAATCCGAGGAACCAGAAGTACTTCACTGGTTCACATCACTGAGCCACCATGCAGGCCAGTCTCTGCTGTACATTCAACAAATCATACCACTCCAACACTGAGAGAGACGGCACATTGACACAATACATGGAATACATTTTTGAGGAAACTGTATAAAAATTCACTTCCGTGTTCAAAGCAGCACAAGTTTCTGCACTGTGTCAGTCAGACACTATAACTCCCGCATGAAGTAGTGCTTCGTTTAGGAATTCAACATGGCTGCTCGAAACAGCTCCCAGTGTCACAGGTACAATCAGTGCCTGTGGCGCTGTGATGAAAATAATTATGTAGGAGATTATTGGCAAGTCTAGCAACTTTTCTACATTTTCAGATTAATTGAATTTTAAGCTACAGACAAAAACATACACAGTTTTAGAACTGAATGGCAAAAAAAAAGCCCAGCATCATAAAAGTACTCTGTTGTGTCGTTGTGTCGTTATGTATTCTTTTTCATTGACCTCATCTCATCTTATTTTTTTACATTTTTTACCACTACAAGAATAGTTGTAATGTTCAAGACATGCTTTGATGTCTTGCAATTATGACACTTTAGCACAGTGAGCTAAAGGAATGCAAGCTATAACTCAATGAGATCCTTGTATGTGTAGTCAGCTGGGGGTTTTTTTAAGTTGCAGGATGTAAAACAGAGTCCTTCTATATCAAATGCTGTAATGTAGGAGGGTGCATATAAAATGTTAGTGGTTAGCGTGTGTTTGAGGAGTGGATGTAAATGATGATGTAATCAAACACAATGATTTGATGTGAAGAGTGGAAACAATGTAAAGGTAGTTCAGGAAGGATGGAGCATTTACTCGCAATAGGACACAGGTGATTGTGCATCGATTTGAACGTTTCTCTGAAATATGAACCTGTTTTATGACAAATCAAAATCATAGAGTTACTCAGCCTGTGAAAGATTTTTATCGGTAATGTGGACAACTTGACAAGAATCTGTACTACATGGCTGTGGTGTGTGTTAGGAGGCTGACAAATTGTCTGCGTGTCAAACCTGGTCAGACAAATCCACCATGTCAGCATCTACCAAGACCTTCAGCATCATCAGTGACAGAGCGTAACCACAGGGCAGACCCTACACGAAGGGCCACAGTGATAGGTTATCTTCTGTTCAGCCGACAGGTTCTCGTCTTTCTGCGGCTCCTTAAAACATTTATTGAGCCATTTTCACCAGAACTGTTGTGTTCAAGTAGCCGAGAAAGTTTTGTAAGACCTGAAAACTGCAGGTTTTGTAGGGACAGAAAGGCCCGTGATGTTGACATTATCCAGTTACTCTACAGGCTGAGAGTATTTTTCACAGGGCTTTTTAATTGTATACTTAGATACTGGATATTGATAATGGACAATAAACATTTGTTTTTTTGAAGAAGTGTGTGTTTCTTCACATGTAGTGCTTCTTAGCTGTTTTGCTAGATTTTGGGGCTTATTGCACAAAGATCCAACTCTCTAGTGTACAGTGTTTTCATTTCTTACCCCAGCGAAACCACAATTTCTTCCTGGTGTAAGAAGTAGAACTCACTGAGGTTGTGGCCTGCCATACCACATTTGTGTCAAAGTACAGCTTGTCAACCCTCCTATGGTTTCTTCATGAATGAACCATGTTTAGATGCCAGCCTGCTGTTAGTTGGGCATAACTCACCATTCTTCACACAAAAGGGAAACTTGAGAGTGTGATTCAGCCAACCTTGCAGCTATTTCTACACTTAGACCAGCACGTGTTTTATTTACTGCCATTCTCTCCGCTCAAAGGCACAAAAAAAGTTTAGTCGTGTTCATTTAACCCCTTATTGGGACATACTGTATAGTACATGCAGTATATGGCCTAACTGCCTCAAGTCTTAAAACTCTCCTCCAGGTCACCTAGACTGGAATGAATTTAATGGGTACTTGCCTTTTGCCTATGGTGAATCAGCTCAGTCTGCCTCATGAAACTCATTATGCACGTATGCTTGTCATGTCTCTATGTATATACAGTAGACGTAAATTAAGAAGCCAATGTGAACAATTAATCTAGATAATTACTTCTTGTATCTTGTGAATCTCTATTAACATAAAGGTCCCAAAAGCCCAATTTAATATGCTTAATAAGTTAATATGCCCATATTTGCCTCTATATATATATATATACGTCCCAAATGTGTGTGTGTGTGTGTGTGTGTGTGTGTGTGTGTATACACATATAGTGATATTATATATATATATATTTCCACAGATGTACAAAACTCATTTTCTTTCATTATCTCATTGTCTAGACTACATTTTTGCGAGAAACAGTCTAACAGTGTCATTATGGAACCGAATTAGGCAGCTTGAATGAGGATAACCAAGATGATTAAGATTAACGAGCCATTCAACCAGAAAAACAAAGAATCTAGACTCTTCTGATATGAACTGTCGTTGATAAAAATATCAACCAATAAAGGGTCATGTAATTTATTAGAAACATAGTCCCATTTGATATTTGGCAAATGTGCAGCATGTTTTCGACCGTGCACTGTGACCCCTTTTGAAGAAATAAATCTATGTAGGAAAATGTGCATGTGTGATTAGGAAATGATTTGCAAAATCACAAATTTAAATAGTGTGTGCACTGACTATACAGTTCTCCTCTTCCTCATCTTTCTCCTCTTCCAGCTTAACTTAGTAAAAATCTCTCTTTACACCCTATTCTCTGGTAGAAGGCTGGGCTGATTTTGATTTCAGGCCACAACTGTTTATTATGGATTCATTTTCCCACTTAATAATATTCCCTCAACCCTGAAATTACAAATGGTAGAAAGTCTTTGCTACATGTTTGTTTCTCTGCAGCTTCTTCCAGGACATATGGGTCAAACAGTCCATTGGAGGAGTTGACTTGGATTAATTAATCAAGTTAAAAAAGACATAGCAGGCTATGATGGAGGAGGTACACATCAACCAAAGGGATCCTTCACTTGTATTTTGAAACCCATAGTGCATCTTTATTTACCGGTTTGCCTTATAACGCAAATAAGTATTTGATTATCAAATTACATATTTGCCAAGAATAACAAAAACCCAAGTGTGCTTTAATGTTAACATTAGTGATACTAAATCTTGCAGTAACTAAAGTTGGAAATTAAATTAAAGCGAGTTTGTAACTTTTGAGTAGACATTGTTCACCTGACATCACATGACCTAAGCATGGCACTTCGGTCACATGATGGTCTATAGATTCGTAATGTATTCCACAATACATATTTTTGTCTGTGACATTCCTAGTCATCATAGTAACCCCAGTCCCAGGTACTGGGCCCAGTCATCTATATGTCTTACCTCCCTATAAAAAGGAGTTTCCACCACCCACCAGTGGAAAAACACACTAAAGTCTGGCAGCAAACGTCTCAAAACACATCACGTTTCCCATTACTGGCCTGCATATTACGCTCTAGCTTGCATTTTTGTAAGTAAGTTATTTGCTATGTAATTATTTATACTATTGAGACATTTTTTACACCTGATGATGGTTGTAGTGTTACTGTGAATTATCTTTCTTTCCCCCCCCAAGGTGACCCAAGAATAGCGTGTGTTAGAGAAACAATCTAGCTTTATATAAGGAATTAATGCATGCTCTTTTGCAATCTTGAACAATTGCATGCCTATAGGACTTAGCAAACAATCATTTCAATGTGAAGCACCGAGATCGGATAAAGATGGAAAGTCCTGGATTATAGTTAACTGCCCTGCCATTATTACTCTTAGACACTTGCCATTGTCTGTAGATTTTTGAAGTGCACTTGAGCTGCTTGTGCCATAGAAAATAAATCTCTCACTGATCACAACGTGGGGCAACATTTGGCTGATCCCGTTCAACAGCTGAGATCTATCAGAAATGTAATTTGCCCCTCGATTCTATGTACAATTGATCTATTATGGGATTATCTAACCTTGTAATTGGGCATAGTATTTTTGATTCAAGTGCTCAAATATTCAATCCATTAGAATGACCTTTTCCTTTTTGTGTAGAAAATAAAAAAAGCCAATCTTGCATGATTTACTGAAGTGTTTCAGGATCATACTATCGAACCATCAGGCTCTACACACCAGCACTTTTAGATGGATTGGCCTCACTGCTGTTTGTATTTTCAGGAAGTCAACCTTTTTCAACGTGCTGACAAAGAGTCAGGCTGCAGCTGAAAATTTCCCCTTCTGCACCATTGACCCAAATGAAAGCAGAGTGCCCATTCCAGATGAACGCTATGATTTCCTCTGCCAATTCCACAAACCTGCCAGGTATGGGGTCTCATCGTTCACCTATTATTCACACTTCAGAGCTGTAGTCTCTGACAGTCTTCTTGCTATAGGTATGAGAAAACATATAACAATGTTGTTGACATGTAGCTGCCAGTTCTGTATGATGTGTGATTGCTGCTCTACTCCAAGGTTTTCTGTTAAGGAAAAAGCCGAAGCATCTGAACCTTCAACACCTGGTTATCATACACATTTATAGAGGCTGTTAAAACAGGTTGAATTCAGATTTGCTGTGCTATACTGACAAATCACTAGCGAGATATCCCTTTTTGACTGACAAGAATTGGTGTGTTGAATAGCACAGAACATTTCAGTGCTACATTTTAGTCACAAGAACTAAGCTCCTGCTTTTCAAAGAGCAGTATGAATGTCACCAGCACGCATATAGTCAGTTCTGTCCTACTCAGTTCTGTGCCTTATACTGTAACTTAAAGAGGCACTCCACACTTAAATGTGTTTTTGGAGCTGTAAACTAAATTACTGTCATTACAGTCATTACTGTATGACTGTACTGTGATGAAATCCTAATTGCTGGTGTTAATATTGACATTTCTTAACAAATTTATAAAAATCTGCATTTCATGGGTTGAAAATGGCTCAACATGCCATCTACTGTTTTAAATCAGCCCTGAACCTGCAAGGCCAATGCTGACATAGAGTCAACCGGCTGGGACTTATCTATGGCATGAAATTTATATACAAAAAGTCTCAGTGTCAGTCAGTCTCCCCTGTGTCCCCTGACCCACACATTAGGTAGCCACGAGGCCATGTCTCCTACAGGAGTTGTTCCCTCACTGGTTGCATTTTTTAATGGGTGGAGTCACACTTTAAACACATGCAAAACAGATTCCACTGCAGTTAATAAATAAATACACCAGTAAAAATAAAAACACATGTGCAATAAAATGCAATGCAATGGGACAGCAATCTGTTCAAAACACCTTACAATCAGATAGGTGCCATCTGGCACAATTAAAAGTTTGAATTTTACAGAACTGTTGTGCTGAATTGCAGCACAATGCGAGCCATTTCTGTTTTTGTTAAAATAATACTGATAATGTTTAAAGTCTTACATGGCTGATCTTTTTTCCCTATTACTTCCTGGCTTGCAGTAAAATCCCAGCGTTCCTTAATGTTGTTGACATTGCTGGACTGGTGAAAGGTGCTCATGATGGCCAAGGCCTGGGAAATGCCTTCCTGTCCCATATCAGCGCCTGTGACGGCATCTTCCACATGACACGTGAGTCACAGGTTGAGAGTTCATATCAGCAACAAATCACATCATATGTGCAGTTCTTTCTTATATTTTATACTGTATCTAAAGGAGTTGCATTGGCAACATTTGGTCATATTAAACAGCTCCTGTACCAGCTTTTTTAAAGCAAACGCCTTGCTGGCACTATAGCTTTGCTAGTGGGGCATCTTGTGTGGTGCGTGCCAAGATCAACATAACAGTCAGGATCAATGAAGTCAGACCAAACCTCACATTTCTACTGGGAGGCTCCCTGAATGAGAATCACCGAAGTGGGAAGTGAAAGGATCTGTGCCTGGTTTAGGCTTCAATCAGTAGCATATTCTGAGGTTTGGAAACATTACAAGACAGTTCAGAGGGAGCACCACATGATATTGTAATATGATTCCTAATCCCACCTTTGATTAAGTTTGGGTACAGTGGAGGTAAGTAAGTTATTAATAAACATATCATGAGAATGAAAGTTTTTTGTTTTTTTCCTTTTTTGTTTTTTTTTTACATCGTGCATTTTTCTAAAATTTCAGGAAATTGGAATGATTGTGAATGTACAGATGTGATTATCTAAGCAAATAATTCTCAATCTGTCCCTCAGTGAAGCTAGAAATCACTTTCCAGGTCTCCCTCTGTCTCAAGTTCTTCTGTGTCTCTGACATGGTCTTTGTCTTACACAATTTAAGTGTTACACGCTAGAATAATTCAAATTACAGCAACTGAAATGAATGCAGAGGCCCTTTTAAAAATAGCTGAATTGTTTACTGATTGTATGCTGTTATTGACTTTCCCACTGAGTGAAAGGAGCTCTGATTAGAGGGCCGTGGTGGCAGGCATGGAACGGCTGGATAGAAAGGGTTAAGATTAAGGCCATTTTCCTATATTGTTCTGAAGTTGTCTCTGTGTATCACTCGCAAGTGTATTACTTCTGTTCCAGCACAGTTTTCAAATAGCCTTTGACTCTGTAGTGTAGTCTGTGAGAAGTGGAACTGGAAGACCACCCATAGATTTACATAGTGGACAAGACATGTAAGGTGAGATAAACGGGTTGTCGTCAGTTCAGTTTTTAGTGAAATTTAAAGGATAAAGCCCGTGCTATTCTATATTTTTCTCATTGTCAACAAATCCCTTGAAAAGACCAAAAACAACAATGTGTTAGTCCGTCTCTCAATACTTTCACACTCCCCTAGCCTGTCTGGCTCGCAGTTGTTTCTAAACAATGAAAATACATGTTTCTTTTTTTATTTTATTAAAAGAAGGATAAGTAGTTTCCTAAAACAGCTGGGCACTGTAGTTCTGAACAAACTTTACTGACACAGGAGTAAATTGTGTAATTGGTGGGGACTATTTTCAGCTGTGGATTAATACACATTTGGTGCACTAGCGAGTATTTACAGCAGCAGGGCGGTGTATGTGGGATTGACTCAATATAAACAAATGCTCATGGTAATAAAGGAACATGTCACTCAGTGCAACAGTGTGGCTGACTGATGTGTCTTTCATAGTTTTTGGGCAGCAATAGAGCTCTATGGCACAGAGGAATAAGCTATATCATGCTTTGGCCACACTACTTTCACATTTGACATTACAGTGTTATCAGAATGTCCAGAATGAATCTGTTAATTTTCTTGTAATTTACTCACTTTTTGAGATACTAGTGTACATGATGTGATATATACATTATTGTTATGTGGGTTATATGTGGTATATGTATATTTCTATACATCATTATGTACATGGTTAAAAACACCCACAGTTCCTTTGATATGGGCCAAATGTATGTGCCAGATCCTCACCCAAAGCCAACTCTTTTTGTTTCAACTCACACAAAGAAGGCAAACATCCTCAACAATCGAAAATAGGACGATCGAAAGCTTCTTCTGTGTGTGTGTTTACATCTATCTGCTTTGGCATGCCATTGTTTCCACTCTCATGATGTCCTTGGAAACAATGTGGTATGTTTCACAAGTTAACCATTAAACATAGCTGGTTTTGTTTTGTAATTATATCTATCTGGTGTCAGGCAGACTGCAATGTTGAAGCCACTACTTTTATATAGCTTGATTACATGGTTGTGAGGATCACACTTTTTCGTGTCTGGAGTGGTATGTTTTTTTTTGTTTTGTTTTGTTTTTTTGCCTGGGAATTAGCAGAAGTGTTTATAAAGATACTACAGAGAGATCCTTGGCGTTAGTAAGATGAAACAGCTCAGTGCAGTTGTGGGATTGTTAGTGCAAAGTGAGGACACAGGTAATCGACCTGAGCCTGATGAAATTAAGTCTGAAAGTCATGTTAAACTTTAGAGATCAGCCCTAATTTTCTACCAGTTATGGTCTTTTACTCCCTATGTTGGGTTACAGTCCTTTGTTTAGAAGTTGTGAAATTTGAGAAATAGTGAACATTTGCAAAGTTTTACAGATGATTTTCCTCTTGATGTCTCAAAATTCCCCCAGTAGTGTGCACGTTATGAATATTTTTCAACCCCTAATGACTTTGAAAAGCCTGTGTAAACAGTGGATTTTCTTTCAACAATACCTTCCAAAAACTATTAAGGTGCATGATGACATGCTGAAAGCTGATTCTGTTGAATGACTGGTGTTCCCCGGTCTCATAACAAAATGGTTTGAAGGCTAAGTGTTCCCAGTGCTTCTGCGGTGACTGGAACAACAGCTGGATCCTCACTGTCTGAGACAAGACACAGACATGTTCTACTTCATCTGCTCTTCTGTTCCCCGCTAGCAACTCTGCCAGCTCACCTGGCCTTATTCCCAGATGTTTGGTTTCCAGCAATTAGATGTTTGAATGCTCACACAGTGCCCCCACCCCCATCACTGCAGGATTACTCTGGTTCACTTCTAATGAAGACTTTATTTACGGTTGCACGACACTCAGTAAGAATCTAGCCTGAAGATACTGTGCTATAGCACATTTAATCTGTAGGGACTGGCTGTGGTTGTGGGCAGCCAGCTGGAAAGTAGCTGTTATTTTTGGCGTAGACTCTTCTCTCACTGCGATATTCATGCTTTCAGCACCTGAACTCCTGGTTAAGTTGAGGCTCTTCCCTCTCCTCCTCTACTGCCTGAAGCAGACACATGAAAGTTCCCCCATTTTATAAAATAACCATCGTAGTTTTAAAAGAAATAAACCTGATCAATTACATGAGATCTTAGCTATAGAGCAGTAGAGATGTTACATTGTTGTATCCTTTATAGAGCTGAAACATTTGGTCTATTAATCAAGCAACTAATTTGATAATCACACATTTTTCTAGCAAAAAGCCCAAACATTTGATGGTTCCAGCTTCTCAAATGTAAGGATTTGCTTGTGTTTCCTAGTCTTACATTGTATTCAACTATATATCTTTACATATATATCTATACATTTGAAGGCTAACTACTAAAGCTAAGGACATGGTAAAATATGACAGAAGAAGTAGCAAATCTACATAGATCTCTATTACAAATAGATCTAGTCACACATTTACTGTAAATGTAAACCCAGACTTGTGCCTATGGCTATTGTAGCTGTGGTAACAGCAGCTTGTACAACATCTAACATCCCAACAGCCAATGAGCTACTACTTCAGTTCAGAGGAGTTACAGTCTTGGAAACCTGGAAAACACCTTCATAAAACTCCATGGTTGACA
Source organism: Maccullochella peelii (assembly GCA_002120245.1). Lineage (NCBI taxonomy): Eukaryota > Metazoa > Chordata > Actinopteri > Centrarchiformes > Percichthyidae > Maccullochella > Maccullochella peelii. The sequence goes on from LKNJ01000032.1 coordinate 361,834, forward strand.
GACTGTTCTGCAACTGTACTACACAGAAATATTATATGAGCAGTGAGTGAACGCTAAATCACGAATGTGCAATTTAGTTCTGAAGCATTTTCTCAAAAGTCATGGACATGGTGTAAAACAAAGTCTTAGCCCTATGTGCTAATGTGTTGAAGGTCAAATCATTATTGACCATATTGTATTTGACCATATAAATGTGTCTTCACATACACTATATAATTGACGAGTTTGACTTGTTGAAATATGCATTTTTGTGTTTTTCAACCGATTATAAATGAAGATATAGGCGTATTTTACTGCTGCAATAATTATTCATGTAAACAAACACAAGTAACGTCTGTTAACTGTGTCTGAAAATGTTATCAACTAATAGTTAGTTGCTGTGTGTTAGTTTGTGTATTAGTTTCTAACTGTCTGTTTCAGTTTTTGGTGGTGGGGCTAATGTGACCAAATCAAAGTGTCAGTCAACAACAAATTGACAACAATTGTGCCTCTCCAGAAATTGGTCCTATTCACTCACCTCTGAACATTTTCTCTATTTAAAAAGCTCCAATATCCTCTGTGACTTCCACATGAATCATCACTGCCTGATGAATTTCCGAATCCGACCATAAAGAGTGAGTGATTGAATAAGTTGGCTATCACTTTGCTGAATCTGGTAGGACATTAGATATTTGTGTTTAGTTATTGCATCATTCAGACGTCAGCCCATGCTCCACTAATCGCTTCTAGTGAACAAATCAAAGTGATTGTTTAGCTAGAGGCGTTAAGAACAAACTGGATTGACTATTCAGAGATGATTTATGGCCAACCTGCCTCCCCACTGACGCCAGCGATGGCTGCTCTCCAAGAACTCTGCCTTATCACTCACCAACTCACAAATTCTCAAACTTGACAAACATCCAACACACCCAGCCCAGTGACTTCCATGTGTCTGACTATCTAAACAGATCATGCAATGAATTAATTTCTCAGCCATTCAGTTGTTGCGTTGATGTATTCATTTAAACAACCAACTTTAACTATTAGAAATTAGATTATTATTTTGCTTTTACAGATTGATTGTTTAAAAGAGAGAAATCATCCCACATGTTTTCAAACTCTGACATGTTTTCAATCTCCTCATAATTGTATGACATGTGATCTCATATACCCAACAAATAATTGAAATTACAGAAATTACCTTCAATAATTGAATGTATTTCACTAATACTAAACCTATTCACTTAAAGTATTTGGTGTTATCCTGCCTAATTGTTATATCTCCTTTCATTCATTTATGTCATACTGTAGATCTAGTTCATCAAGACACATTTTTAACGTCTATGCATGTAGTTTCATTTAAAAAAGTTTCATTTTAAAATGAAAAGTCTGAGTAACTTCCTTAAACACCTGGGCACTGTAGTTTTTAGCCCACGTTACTCAAACAGGGGTAAACGGGGGTGAAGTGCATTTGTTGGGGACTATCTTTAGCAGCAGATGAATACACATTTGGTGTGTTAGTGAATATTTTTGGCACCAGGACGGTGTATGTAGGAATGACTCACAATTAACGACAATGGCCGTTTGTTGACAATAAGAAAAATATAGAATATTAACAGATTTATCCTTTAAGGTATACTGAACAGCGAGATGAGCCTAGCTTAGCTCACTTCATGGAAGTCTATAGGATCAAGTAGCATATCTTTAAAAGTAGGGAAGTAAACAAAACGTTCCAGGGGCATTTTCACAAGTTTACCCTTCATGCACAATGCTTTCATTATGGGTGGAACACATTTTTCTCATATTTCCACATCCATCATGTTGCGTCTTTGAACAGTAATTCTGGTAATATCAGTATTTGCTATGTCGACTCTAATTGTATATTAATACAAAACAATGGGCTTTCCCAAAAAAAAGCCTGTATGAAATATTGTTTTCTGCTGAGGTACCATCAAGCCAACAGCTGTAATTTTTGTCCAATTAATGCTTCTGATGAAAATTAAATAACATTATCAAAAGAGGAAACAAATGCCAAGATATTAGTCAGTTTCAGAGATCAGTTATCTCTTATTCCATGATGAATTTGGACAAATATTTATTTGTGATGTCTGTGTTAATGTGGTGGACTCAACACAACAACAACACAAAAACACCAAGTTTAAAATTACTTTAAGCAGTGCTTTTACACTCTTACTACCTGCTATACTGTAGGATTTAAGTGTCAGGTCTCATCATATTGCTTCTTTATCTTCTTTATCTGTTTTTTTAAATGTTCAGCCATGATCCACTCTGTTGTTGCAAAGTTAACTGGTTTTTAAGGAGCATGCAACCCACTTCCCACACCATACTTGGACAAAAATACTCTGTGTTGTATGATAGTCACAGCTGGGTCCTAGCACCTGCCTTACGTTTGTGTAACAGTAATGTTGCATTACAAATCAGTCAGGAAAAATAAGCTGCCCCGTGCTGTATGTGGTCCTTTGTTTACGTTAGTTGTCGTTTTAACCAGTACTGCCATTCTAAATCTGGATCGTTTAGCTGTGGGGACCGTCCTCCTTTTGTGTGTTTTCGGGCTGTGTTGAGGTGCTGTCACAGCATTTAAATGAGCATTTTGCTTCAGCGAGAATGAAGAGTTTTTGTCAGCCTCCACTCATCGTGGATGATTAGAGCAAAATGTCTACCCATCTTGACTGGAGATCGCCACATCTCCAGATAACATGCTCGGTGATTGAAGGTCGCAATATTTTGAATTCTAATGGGGCTGCAAGATGAATTGCCTGAAATAGACTGTAGAATCTTCCTGCTTCCTCCTCATGCCCCCCTTGCCTGTCCGCTGTGAAAAGAACCACTGGGAATGGCAAGGCCCGATGATCATAGAATTATTGGATGGTGATTCTAAACCCTTCAAAGAGGAGTTGCTATGGAGATCTCGCTCCAAACTGTGAAATGATTCACCTTTGAAAGGCTGGAGGGCCTGAAAGCTGAACACATCATTGTTCAGGTGGCGGTTGGTTAGGAAATTGCTGGTGCCTGTGCAATCAGCAGCACTATAGTAGTTAAGGATCTAAAAAGGTTTGTTCTCTGAATGATGTGGGACAACAGTGGTGTGCATATGTCGGTTCCTTTCAATCAAGGCACTCTCATGCTCTGTGGTTTAACAAAATAAATGGAATGACAGAGGTTAAGCTAATGATAAGGGAATTAACACTGTTGTTTTCTGCCAGAGTTCATGAAAACCGGAGCCTCCCCAGTTCCCCATTCACTCTTCAACTGCACACAGGTCTGGCTTGTCTGAACAGCTTTCCCCTACATGTAGTTTCTTTTTTTTCAGTCAGTGATATCAAACATACTGGAAATATGCACCTTTAATACTCGGTTTGGTATGAGACACGGCAGTTGACAGTAGATTACATAGGAATTGGAGACACCTTTTGAGGTACTCATATTCATACTATCGAGCACTGTGATTTCACTGTGATCTATTTTGAAAGATGGGATCATGTAGAAAACATGAGTGTATCTCTGAAGGGCTCAAACCCACCACTTTCTGGTGTCAAACTACTTTTTAGCAGCCAATGTATTTGCCATAATTGACACATGCAAAGAAACAAGGCTGAATATGCCACAAACTCTGTTACAGAAGCAGCGTACTACAAATTGCTGTCAATTTCATGTTTCCTAAAATGAATGTCAAGAAGATATTTCCTGAATGAACATAAATACCCTTGTGTGCATTGCCAGTGTTTTTATGCTGGAAAGACATCCATAATGTGCTTTTCCTGACAGACTCATAAAATAGCTTTTACTTCTCTGAATACTAGGAGAATTGCGGCACTGAGTTTGCATGAACATTTTAAAAGCGGCGTGAGGAATGCAAGTTCTTTAGATGTGCTCTTACCCATCTTGCATGTCAAAACATGCACAGGAAGTTAAAAGTTACTGAATACTGTAATTTAACTGAATTATGTTGACCACATATCCTCCCAGGTAGCAACATCAGAGGAAGCAGCTCAATCAGTATTGATCTTGACTTGACTCAGATGACTGCCTTGTCTGTGTACCTGACAGGAAAGTAATGATATAAGCCAGCTTGAGCTCGCTCTGTGTTTTTAGGTGTTATGCTTGTACAAACTGAAGATAGATTGCTAATTTAAAAAATGTCCATCTGTTTATACTGAAGGCTATGTTCTTAAATGTGAAAAACATCCACAAAGTCACTAAAATGTATTTATTTTCTTTCTTTGTTTTTTTCTTTCAAAAATGATTTTCACTTGTAAATGTCAGTTCATGGAATTGTATCTTCTCAGGCTACACCAGCATGCAGTGCCGCTGTAAGTCCATAATTTTGCAGAGCTTAGCCTGATCCCTAATCAGGCCATTGAACACCACTCACCCTCTAGAGACTAATCCTTTTGTTCTGTTAATAAAGGAGCACCTGTTAATAGTGTCTTCAAAACATACACTATTTGAAATGAAGCAGTAAAATTTTATTGTGAGACAGACCTGACTCCCGAAACTGGGCCTTTCCAACCTCTTTCTTCTGTTTTATTCTTGTGTGTTTTTACTGTCTTGCATGTGGCTTTGTGCGGCGCCGCAGCCTCATAAGAGCTGTCTTCACAGAGCCCTACCCAGACCCAGTTGTTAAAGGACTAATTGTGGAGATTGCCCCCTCAGATATCCCTCCTCTCTTTCACCTCGTGCATTTGTTCTCCAGCTCTAAGCCTTGAATGGGACAGCGGTAAAGTAGATGTGAATGTTAAATTAGGCGAAATTAATTAAAGCAAATTACTTTGGAATATGAGGTAGTCAGAGGAGAGTGTCAGCTGATGACTAAATAGTGAGTGATCAGCTGCTCCTGCTCTTTGAAAGCCTATTTGAAATTTTGATTTATCAGCTTTTTATGAAGGATTTATAATAATAGTTAGAAACTAAATTACTTATTTAAGAAAGTAAGAAATGTGTTATCAAATGATTGTGCTTGCTTTATGTGTTTTAAACATTTTTAATAAATGGACTGACATATAGTCATTTCTCTTGCTTTCATTAACAGTGATTTATACCAATAATGAGTGGTTTATTAACCATGTGAACCTGTTTTAAATGTCTTCGCGCCTAATTAATATGTTCTAAAAAGACTCGTATGCATTTTCCATTTGAAACACAGTGTATCAAAACTGTACATCACAAGTGTTTATAATGTATGTATATTCTTGCAGCTAACAAAATGATTACATTGCATTATATTTTCTGAGTTCATGCAGAGACAATAGCAAATTTTCATTCCAATCAGTGCTGAACAGGGAGCTGGTAAATTGGAGCAGCAAAACAATAATTCCACTGATTAGCCCCTTTCTGTGTGGCGTAAGTGAACTGTTTATACTGTGGAGTACCTCTGCAAGAGGAGAGGAACCAAAACAGCCTGATTAGGCAAAGAGTAATTGGATAAGTTCATTTCACCATGAGGACAACGCACAGGATGACAGCTTGCACAAAAGTCTACAGCTTCTGTTGACTTGCATGAGTAATAAGGCCACTGGTGTAGGATTTCTGGGTGTCTGACATTTTGTTGTTGACGCTTGATGTTTAGATGTGACTGATGAGTGGTGCTAGATTGTAAAAGCCCTGTAGTTTAGTGTCATGGAAAATACTTATCCCTCCTTAACCCAGAAGAAGAACAAGATATGATATTCTGTGCGTGTGGAAGATCATTGGGGCGTTTCATATTGGTTCACTTTACAATTTAGTGTCCTTTACAGTTGAAAGACACTCAGCGCTGGTCTCAGAGACGCTGGTTCTTATTAATTAAAGAGTCTACAGCTATGCTAAGCGACTCTGTGAGGCTGTACTTAAGCGTTGCTTTGAGCATAATGCTAACATCATCATGGTAACATTCTCACAATGACAATGCTAACATGCTGATGTTTAGCAGATCATGTTTACCATCTTAGCATGTTAGCATGCTAGTTATTACAGTTCATCCGATGGGCAACATGAATGTCTATAAAATTATATGGCAAGCCATCCAGTAGTTGTCGAAACCTTTCACTCAAAACCACAAATGTCAACCTCATGTTGGCGCTAGAGGAAAAGTCAGGGCATCACCAAAGTTATTATAATTCATCCTCTGGGGACCGTGAATGTCTGAACAAAATTTCACAGCACTCCATTCAACAGTTGTTGAAATATTTCAGTCTGTACCGAAGTGATGGACCGACCGACTGACAGACTGACATTGCCATCCCCTGAGCCACGCAGCTAAAAATCACTCAGCGATGGTCTCAGGGGCGGTGTTTCTTGATCTGGCTTCATCTGGAGACAACCAGGACATTTATCTGGTTAGTCGATAGTGAAGAGGCAGAACTTTAATGTTCAGACTATACAAACTTGTCTTCAGCAGTGTTTCTTGTGATCTGATAACTAAGATTTGCCTGAATCTCAGGTATGCTGTTGATGATCATAACAGCTACGCACAGCTATGAATCATCAATATTTTCTACATGTATCACTGTTGGAACTTGTTGAGAGACGGTGTGTGTGACGTTATTATCTCGCAGGGCCTCACCTGTCAACACACCTTCACTATTCAGGTGTCAACACACGACTATGGATTGTTGACACCACCATGCACATTCCAAACATAGTGCCCCTCAACACAGCAATACTTAAAGCCAAATCATCGGTGACCTGACATCCACTTCCCTGTTGAATGAGATGGCATTCCCATTATGCCACAGTGTGACGAGTCACAGTTATTGACTGATTTACCAAGACTTGTGTATCTTCCAAATCCAAATATGGACAAAGGACAAATACGAGGTACTTGTCCTTTACTTGAGTATTTACATTCCGTGCTACTTTATACTTCTACTCCACTACATTTCAGAGGGAAATATTGTAATTTTTACTACACTACAAGTATTGAACACGTTTTTTACAGATTAAGGTTTTACATATAAAACGTATGGTGAGCTTATAAAATATTATAGATTAAATTACTCAAAAGTATCTAGAATACTTCACACTAGCACAGCAAAATGCTACTTAATTACTTGCATCAGTAGTAATAATCCAATAATATAATAATAATAATAGTAAAATATTGAAATAATATATAATAGTATTGCAGGCACAGGGGCTATGTTTTTGAATTATGAGTACTTTTACTTTTGATACTCAAAACACATTTTCCTAATAATACAAACTATTTTCTTAAGTGACATCTTCAGTGCAGGACTTTTACTCGTAATGGACTATTTTTATATTACAGTATTGCTTCTTTTACTTAAGTAAAGGAGGAGTAAAGTACTTCCTTCACCACTGAGTTGCTCTAACCTCGCTTTTATTTGCAAAAGTGGTGATATTATAAAACAAACTGTAAATGTAACTGTAAATAAAAGAACATATTTCAGTCCACTACAGTTGCCACTAGTAATATTAGAGTTTGTCACTCTCATGAGACAGATGTACACCCGTGCCGCCCCCTCCCTCACCCCCGAGCTCTGCTAGAGAATCAGAAGGAGTCCTCAGAGCCGCTGCTGGCTAAATGGTCTGCTTCAGAGCCTCATTACTTAATCACCAGCACAGCCACGGCTAAGACGCAAATGATTAGGGGAATACTGTCGTCTATCATCTGTGAATGTTGACATTTTTCTCTTGTATCATACTCAGTTGTGTTTATTTCTCATATTTTTTTTAACTTGATGGCTAATACTTTTAAGACAGAGGGGTAAAGAATGCATGACCAGACACTCCAAACTTCATGCAGATTGACAGACAAGCCTGTTTGGTTGCACTTAAAGCCAATTTTAGTGGAACTTACTTTGACACTGTAAGCTGGTTTCTTACAGTTCTGACACTTGCACGCTGAAAAGAAAGATTAAATATATTCCAGAGTGTTTTATTGTATTTGTTATGACTTTCCTGTGACTCCCACTGTGCTTCTTCATGTGGATGTTTATTTTTCCCATATTCTCTGCAAAAAAGCTAATGATTTTTTTTTTTCTAATCACTGTTTCACATTCACACGCGATCTCAAGAAGTCAATGTCATTGATTCTGTTGCTGGTACAATGTGTGTTCATGTAAAGCAGTGTTGAAAAAAGAAATAATTCTATACTGATGCTCTCTGTGTGTGTTTGTGTCCTATCGCTGCAGGTGCTTTTGAGGATGAGGATATCATCCATGTTGAGGGGACAGTGGACCCAGTGAGGGATATGGAGATCATCCACGAGGAGCTGAGGCTGAAAGATGAGGAGATGATCGGCCCTATTATTGACAAGCTGGAGAAGACGGCCATTAGAGGCGGTGACAAGAAACTCAAACCAGAATATGTGAGTCAATATCCCAGCAGGCCCTTTACTCCCCCTCACAGCAAGGCACAAATAATAACCCTCCCACACACATGGCCAAGGAGAAAAAAAGTATGTTTTTTTTAATCTCCCTCCAATAGGTCTCACCCCTCCTCCTGCCCCATTTTTTTCCTTTTCTGAGATTGAAAGTGATCAAGGGTCAGGGGTTTTCTGCTGCAGAAATCATTAATAGAGAGTTACTTATTCAGCTGCTGACCCTGGGTCACAGAACTGGGCTAATGAAAGTGTTTCCACACAGCTCTTTTCATCTAAAGTAATACTCAAATCATGGCACAGCTCTTGCTCATGCTTATACACCTACAGCAGATCAGGACATTGTATAAGGCCATACAGTGGGTGACACATATGCCTATACCTTGCTATGAATACTGTAAATGTTTAGAATATTCTTTGACAGAGGATTCCTCGGTTATGTGCAGAGAGGTGCAGGGCAAAATGCAGGGTAGGATCAGAAAAAAAGAATCCACATTCTGGATGTCAGATCACAACGTATGTGGATGCACACACACATTCAGACGGTCATTTTGTTAAGGAAATGAGGCCGAGCAGCCAACAGCAGCAATGATTTGGTTGTAAATGTCTCATGATGCCCTTCAATCATCGGAGCAGATAGGATGGGCTAGCACGCGAGGGGATCTGGCCTTTCACTTGGAGCGGCATGGCCAATTTCAGGCCCCGACACACCGAGGCTCTGACCACTCATTACGCTAACGAGAGGGGCTTTTTCACCTGCTGCAGAGGCCCCGTGTTTGGTTGGTTCCCCTCAGACTAAACCCCCCCTTATAGCCAACAGCACTTCCCCACACCCCTGTAGCCCCACAGACAGGAGCCATTCAGGCTAGGCAGGTGGCCGCTTACACACATAATTGCTAACAATTTTAGGCAATGAATAAAAATGATACATTACTTGTCAAAGGTTGCGCACACGTCGGCAAGTGAAATCTATAGAAGACCTCTTTAGATGGCAAAGAATGGTGCTTATCAAAGGCTGCTTTTAGACGAGAGGGATTGTGTGATTGTCTCACAGGCTAAGCCTGGTGACACGCTCAGCTGTGCGCAGACACATATGCACATGTTTATGTCAGAATCTATGTGCAGAACATTTGCATCAAGACTACACCTAAAAATATACAGTTTAAAAGAAATAAGTGTGCTTGTACTTTCTTTTGTAGAGCCACAGGATGCCACGAAATAAAAAAAATTCTGTGCAACCATTCAGATGGTGATTACGTCCTTACATTTTGCTCTTTACTGAGTAATTTGCAAGACCTTTGAAATAAGATCTAATTTCCATTGTTGCACTCAGTTTCCTATAAGTTCTTCAGGTCTTAATGTGGCCTGAAATTTCATGAGCAAGAATTACTTTTACCCTGCTTGTAGTAGATTTAAAGAATTATTTTAATGGCACTGAAATGAGAGGTAATTTAGATATCTGGTTATGATCACATTAGTAAACCTGACATGATTCAAGACGACGCTCCATTCACACTTATATAGAGCTGGTTTATTGAACACAGTAGTTTACATTAAGCTGTGTCCTAAAAATCCAAAAAACAATTTTTTAACGCAAATTTTTATATGTTCTGTCAACGGAAGTGAAATAAGACTACAGTAAAACCAACTAGTGATTTGCAATATGGAAAAAAATGTATTAAAATGATGTGAAATTCTGGAGTAATTATGACAAAACCACACAAATCTCTATGTTACAAAACTCAAAATATCTTGCGCTTGCACTCCTAAGAGAATAATGTTGAATATTTGTGGTTTGAAACATGAAGTGTTTTGAGGGCATCTTGCTTCTTTTTTAATGTCCTTTCTGCTGAAACAGGACTATTGTGCAAGACAAAACACATAAGGGAATGATTAATACTGAATACTAACAAGGATATCAGTTAGGGAGAGGAGTGCTGTTTTATCTCCTAGGTGTGGGGGCAAAATTGAAAAAATAAACCTGTGAAGGTTTTATTGGTTTGAGTTACTCACAGCTGAACATGTGCTGTTTAAGAAAATTGGATTTTGTAGGGAAAAAAGCAACCAAATCAGAAATTTGGAATTTATTCTAAAAATAGTATATTGTGGTTAAAATTTGCTGTCACGATGAAAGGTATTTCATTTTGTGTTTATTAGCAGAATGTATGTGCATGCAGCAGCACAGGGCTCATATGTATGCACTGTTATAAAGACTTAAATCCATTTTGCTGGTGCTGTGTTTACAAGAACAATGTTTCATTGCTTTTGTCCTTATGAATCCTCAAAATCCCTATCCTTACAAAACAATAATAAGAAGCCGGCCCACCAGCGGCGCTTCATGGTGGCAGGCATATGTGTTTGACCCCTGTGGGACCTATATGCCTTTTATTAACACCTGCCTGTTAGAGGAGCGCTGCACGGCGGCTGCGAGCTGATGAGGGAAACCTGGAGCGGGTTCAGCCTGTGTCACTGTCCGTTTGCTGTTTCCATTTCACAGATGATTAATCTCTCTGTGAAGACTTGGGACGGCGCGGGCGGAGTGTATGCAGCTCTTCCTGCGCTCTCTCCCGCTGGCTGCACTCTGGCTGCCTGACTAAAAGGCCTTTAGAATTCCTGTGGAGAGAGATGTGCAGAGAGTGAATGCAGCTGGCTGGGGGTCAGTGTGTGGAGCTTTTTCTGCCATTGTGTAATTGAGGCTCTGGCAGGATTTTTTCCTCAGTTCTTTCAAAAGGGAGTATGATTGTGAAGTGCTGCAAGGGTTTGGGGAGGGAAAAGGAGGTAGGGGGAGTGTTGCAGGGGGTGGGGGAGTTTTTATATGAAGGGGGAGGTCAAGTTGACAGGAACAAAAAGAAAGTGTTCCGCTAATTTCTGTGGGGCTGGATCAACAATAATAGGCTCAATTTCTTTATTACAAATTTTATAACTACCTCCCTCCCATTTTCCCACCCTTTTCCGCTTCCAGATCCTGTCAAGACCCAGTCTTGCCTGTGGTATCAGCCCATAAGTACCTCAGTAATGAATGTAGCATACATAGCTGGAAATACTCAATATTTTCTCCAGAAGAAACAGTGAATAATTAGTTCTGTACCTCACTAGTGCTTATTCAGTATGACTACATTCTGCAAAGTGCCTGAGGAAGGACCAATAATTTACACCTAACTAACCAACTTCCAATTAGTTCCCAGCTCTTTCCAATTTTGTCTCCTCTCTCTGTCCTTTTCATTAAACAGTCCCGATGGAATATTGATGTTCAAAACTGCGACACTAAGCGAGACACCCCAGAAGGCATTTTGTCATGATTTAAAGGAGGGAAGGGGGTCTTGTGCGTGCCATCCCTGTCAAAGCCGGGCCACTCCTGCTTGAATGCGAGCACAGCCATTGTTCATTTTGGCATCAGGATGCCATGCATTTAGGAAATAATTACCCCATACCCTGCTGGGTTTATATTCTTTTTCATCTCCTTTAATGGCTTCTTGTTCATTCTCTTTTAACCCCAAACAGGACGTTATGTGCAAAATCAAGAGCTGGGTACTGGATGAAAAGAAACACGTCCGCTACTATCAAGATTGGAACGACAAGGAGGTAAGCCTTTGATGTTAGTCAGATTTATTAATGTGATTTATCTTGCTAATCTTTTCATCTGACCTAAAAGTACAACTGCTGTTTCCTCCTCTTCCTTCCTCACAAAATACTTCTTTTGTGCAAATCACAAGTTAATATTATGCACAGTCTTTTGTTGGTTGTATTTTGACATTACTTTTGTACAAGCTAATGACATCTGGCCGTGCTGATCTTGATTTAGAGGCTTTATAGTCGCACCCCACAGTGCCTATACCCCAGACCCTAATTTGATTTGGCTTCACTTATCTCTGTCTGTGCTGTCCTCAAAGGCTACTTTGGAAAGTTTGGATTCTCAGTACTTGCCTTGTCTGTCTTTGTCACAGATCGAAGTGTTGAACAAATACTTGTTTTTGACATCCAAACCAATGATTTACCTCGTTAACCTCTCTGAGAAAGACTACGTCAGGAAAAAGAACAAATGGTAAGTGCTTCGAAGAAAGGAGCCGTCTCAGTTCACTCATTAATCATCACCAAAGAGCTTTCCTTCTACTTATGCACGGAGTTACATTGATTTCTATTGACTTTGATTGAATCTGCATTTCAGCCGTAAAAAAAAAAGTGTGTGTGCTTGCATCTGCGTCTGCATGTGCTGGGGTGTGAGAAGTGTGTGTGAGTTAGCCTCGCTGATCTACTGACTGTGGTCTCCTGCTGACAGAAACGGTCATATCTTTGTGAGAGGATCTGCCTGGAGGTGGCACTAAGTAAGCTCTAATGCAACATCCAGCTCTGCAAAGTCCAACCAGCCTCCAGACTCTGCACTTCATTAAGCACATACTACCATATGGTCCCCATTTTCCATCAAAATTTGTAAATTCCATATGATATCAAAGAGAGTGAAGGCTTAAAATGAAAAAACAAAACAAACATATGTACATTCAAAGCCAAACAAGTAATTAATGTCATCTGGAGAGAGCCAATAAATCATAAGGATAACACTTAAATATTATAATATCTGAAATTGTTTTGCTCCAGGTATTCGGTTTTGTCTTCATATGTTGTTGCTCAAAATGCTCAACTCACTTTACAGCCATGAAATTCACACAGATCACAATGACACCTGAGGCTTTCTTGATACACAGTGAGTTGAAGAAAAATGGCGTATGCACGCACAGTATGTTTAGCTTTTTAATGCTGATATACAGGGAATTGTCCTTTTTACTTTGCAGGTGCAACAACATTCATAATGAGAACGGATTGAGGATGACCTTTAATGCAGTAAATAAACTTCTTTGCTGTGCTTCCAGCTCTATGATCCTCTGTTCTGTTCAAAAACACTTTTTATAGTAATGTTGTCATCAGGCCACACTGAGAGCAGATCTAGAAGGCTGGTGTTAGACATCCATTATATCTGAAAGGGCTACTTTTCCACACTAAAGCTGTTTTGCCAATAACACCAACTTTTCCAATTGCCCTCTAGGCTGTGGTGTCAGTCTTACAAAATTTGTTTCAGTGCTTTACTTGGCAGCATTGTATTACAAGGGAAGTTGTTTACCTATGACTGTTTGTTAAACTGTTCCTGACACAAAAGTATGACTGTCAGACGGAGGGAGGAGGAAGGGAACTCATAAATCAGATGATTCATGGCATGTGGAACATCCGTCATCAGAAGGTAGAGAGGGTTTTTTTTCATGTTGCGTGTGTGTGTGTGTGTTTTTTTACTGTGTGAAATGCAATAAATCTTAGAGCATTTTAAACAGGCGAACAGTAGTGCTCAGGTGTCCTGAGGGCTCCACGATGAACAATGCCGACATCAAAGCGTTGCTGTTTGACAAGTGATGAGTCACTTCCCTTGTCCAGAGAGGAGCTCACACCTGTATGGAGATGATTACAGGTAGATCTAGCTGGCCCTAATTGTACAATAAATGCTGCTCTCAGCCCTAATGGCAGCTAGTCTGCAGCAGAGACGCCAGACTGCCATTTGGCTGTCGCCATGCCCCCGTGTTTTTCCACCAGCACAGTTGAGATGATGATATGGTTAAGGACTATTCAAAGCAAACAGCTAGACAAATTGCAATCTCAGCTTTAATGTGTAGAGGAAAAGAAGGCGAATCCTAGAATGAGGCAAATAAGCCAATCTTATCTGTGTCTCTCAGGACACCAATTCAGGCCATTTCACAGGTTCAGTTCCCTGCGTTTTTTAAAGTACTCTTTTATATTTTAGGCGTTCTGTTCAGTACATGCTCCCACTCAGGCTTTAGGTTCATGTAATCAGTTTTAGCAGCATGCTCCACCAAACATTATTTTATGAGTTGAATGTATGTAAGTTAATTGATTTCTTTATTACAGACACTCAATTGCGGGTTGTAGAGACAGTTATGAGAACACAATCGATAATTGCAGAAGCTTTTGTCTCACATGGGAGATTACGGTCGTTTTATCAGACTTTTCGAGTCTCCAAAAACAATCCATGATTAACCAAGATCATCCTGTTTGGAGTATGGGAAGCACATACCAAGCTGCCCTTGTTTAGAAAAGAATACACAGTATTTAGCTTTAGCCAGCCATCATTAATGGAGGGATCAGACGAGGAGCAAGGCCTCCTTTCATCCCCAGGTTCTCTGCTGGAGACAGTACATCATTTACTGTTGAGAGGAGCACATGGCTCCAATCCTATACAGTGTATGTGTATGTGTATGAGAATGCGTACATGTGCATGTTTGAAGTCTGTTTCAGAGGCGACTCCATGCTCATTTGGATGCTGGCGTAATTGCGGTGTGGAGATCAAAGGATCGCTGGCCGAGTGATGTTCCAGAGGAGACTTTACCACACAGCCCTCTCCTCTGTGCAGAGGGGGCCGCCTGCTGCTCACCGCTCCCCTCTCCCCTCTAACCATGCACTGCCCCCTGCACATCCCCGCTCGTAAAAAATGATTAAGGCCGCATTTGTCATGTGTTTATGACTGAGAGGCATTGCGTGATAGGGAATGGCATCTACAAGAGTCTATCAAGAGGCTTTCTCCTCTTTCCTCGGCGTCAGTGAGCTGCCTGGAAGACTTTTTCTCTGCACCACATACCATAGTTTGTGTGTTAGAGAGGATCATTAGAGCACTGTTGATGATGTGGTGGCTGCAGCCTGCCCAGTGTTAGTGTGTTTTCACTTGTCAGTTAAGTTATTGTTTATCTTGCAAGCTTGTGGCCTCGCCGTCTTTATCAGTCTTTACTTCTTTTAATAGGTTTGATATCAGATTTTTATTTAATCCTCCTCAGAGAACTAAGTGCAGTCACATTTTGTAATGGTAAAAGACACAGTTGAGAATACTCCAGATATGCTGTGATGTTTTTCTTGTCATTTCTTTTTCTGTTTTTTTCCCCCTCTTCTTCTTTTGGACATTGTGCATTAAAGTAAATTGGTGCCTCTTAAGTAGATGAGTTGACCTTTAAGGAAACCAGCAAGCGTGACCTGTCTGTGAGTGCCTCTGCAGTGTGGGTTTTTCCCTGGTGAGTGTAAGAACTGCAGGGTACCATTGCTTGGAGCTTTTATTTACTGTGTGTGTGTGTGTGTGTGTGTGTGTGTGTGTGTGTGTGTGTGTGTGTGTGTGTGTGTTTGTCTCTGTATGTATAGGTATGGGCATGTGTACTTCTCTCTTTAGTCTGTATAGACGTTCCTTAAAACATATTTTATACTTTACCTCTTTGAACATTATTTGCTTCTAAATGTGTGTTACATTAGGTACCTCTGTCTTGGTACTCTTTATGCTTCATGTCGGGAAAACCACAACTGAAATCGATGCATGCCACAGCTGCTCTTCCAGTCAACCATCTTTTTTTTTTTCCTGCCACAAAGGCATAAATTGATCTTTCATAATTAATTGCCCCCTCACATTTGTCTGCCATGCGGTAATTCAGAAAACTGTATGCCATGCTTGTACTCTCATCAGCCATTTCTGATAACTATGATGTTGAAAAGACTGGACAACAATCAGTGTGTCTCAGCACATCTGGAGACTTGTCTTCATCAAGTCCTTGTCTGGTTTGATCTCAGCAAAAAGTCTTGTTTCATGTTAAGGTGTCGTTAAGCAAGACACTGACTCAACTCCCTATCTACTTTACTCATTATAAGTTAAAGGATAAGGTTGGAGATATTCTATATTTTTTCTTATTGTCAACAAATCTCATGAAAAGACCAAAACCAACAATCAGTTGATCCTACTATAAAGTACTGTCTCTGTAGCCAAAGCCTGAATTATCTTATTCCTCTGTGCCATAGAGCTCCATTTATGTCCAAAGGTGATTAAAAGCATGGACATGGACACTACTTTATTTTGAGTCAATCCCACAAATACCATCCTGCTGCTGTTCACTAGCACTATCAGAAAAATTGTGTATCAATCTGTGGCTGAAAATAGTCCCCAGCAAATGCACTGTTTACTCCTGCTTGAGGAATATTTGTTAAAACCCACAGTGCCCAGCTGTTACAGGAAACTATTTAGCCTTTTTAAAGAATTAAACTATATATTTGTGACCTGTTTTTAAAGATTTATGTCTTCAGTAGGAAAGGATGGGCTTGGAGCTGAATGCCACAGACAGGGAGGGAAGTCGGGAAGTAGTGAGAGACAAACACATTGCTTTTCATCTTTTCATAAGATGTTTTAGATAAGAAAAGATAGAATAACATTGTGAAAAGACGAGGTGCTAAGTTAAAAGACTCCACTTAAAGAAGGAGCAGAAAGGCAAGAACATGTCTTTGCTGAGTCTGATACTCTGGTTGGCCTGTAGGAGGAGCTTTGACAATTAAAGAAAAGTGCAGCATGTCAGTTGTGGACCCTGTGTCCTGAGAGCTTAAACCTATCTCCCCCAAGCCTTCTCCAAACAGATCATACGGTAAATACATCTTTCATCTGCTCATCATTAGTGTTGACTTGTATGTTATATGCATTTTTGGGGTTTTGAAGAATCTCAGTAATAAGTTAAACTAGCAACAGAGTACCCGTCAAGATTTAGAGACAGAAGAAAAACTGAGATGGGGGAAGACTATTATGATTCACAGAAAGCCACTCCATGAGAGCAGTCACTGCAGCCCCCTTCAGCTACTCCAAACCATAATTCCCATAAACACAACTGAAACTTTATTGAGTGCAAAACCACTGGCTCCATCCAAGTTTTTAGGGACTACTATCTGGGGAGTTGGAGTTCACTTTTCAAAGCCATGAGGGAGATATACGATCACTTGCTTCTTTTTATTTTGTGCACAAAATAAAAAGAAGTCCGCTCTCTCCTTGTGCAGTGTGGGATCCTGAGAAACACTTTCCCATGGTAAGATGTGTACCCTACTGCCCACAGTCAGTCCTAATGGATGCCTTTAGCTAGCTTTCAATGAGCGAAAACAACAGGAGAGACTGTATAGTAAAACTGAAACAGATGGTGCTAATAAAGTCCTGTTGCTCCAGTTAGCCTGGTTATTGACTGTCCCTAGTCCAGGTAATGAAAGGACACTGTTGACATGTCACATGTCACCCCATTGTCTTTGTTGTGTCCTGGTGGCGAAGACACAGCACTGTTGTAACTAATGAGACAGACCCTAAACTTGAGAGTAACAGAGACTTTCTCTATTCTTGTTTGTTCTTTAATGACCCTGCAAGAAATCAGTTTGCTCTCAAAAATCCAATACAGCTTGTCACTTCTCCCTCATTTATCAGGCCCAAGCCCAAGGACGCTAATGCTGAGTGAGTCTCCTGCAGTTCATAATGTATGTAGACACCTCTGTAGCAGCAAAACATGCTTGATTTCTTCTGAAGGCACCCTGGGAATTGTTCCCCTGCAAAGCCTGCAGTTTGGCATTGCAGACATAAAACGAAATGTCTGCGAGTTTCAAGTCTGTCTAATGATACATTTTGATGACTTTGGCTTTGTTGACCTGTGCTTTTTATTATATTTGAGATAAGGTTAAGACCGAACACGCATGCCACAGTGAGTAGCCTGCAGCCTCGGCAGCTCTAATGAGACAAATAAATGAATTTAGTGTTGCCACATACAGCTCCTGAACGCTTATTATCAAGATTATTGTTGAACTGTTATGAATGGGGGAGGAAAAAAAAAAAAGATGCCGGATTGGAAGGGGGCATGATTGGCTGATGTTACATATGTCCTTGATTACCTTCCTTCTGCTTTTATTCTAATAAGTGGCATTCTTTGTACTCCCTAGGACAGCTAGACAGTCTGACACACGATGAGAATAAATATTGCATGTGGTAGACATTAAGCTGTCATCCTGGAAAAAAAAAGAAGAGATGGAGAAATCCGTGTGGTGTTCTTCGGCGCTACACTTTGCCTGCTCTTGTCACAATTGTCACATCTTGATGACTCCCCCCACTCTACCCCAGCCCCCTTATTTTCTCTCGCCCAGTCAACTGCCATGAATGACAGCATGGATACCCCATATAGAGAATTATTTTGGGTGATGTAGAATGTACTCCCCTGGGTTAGTGTTTGAATTTCTGATGTTTGCCTCTTTTCTTTTTTTTTACCCCCATCTCACAAATAGCCTTAAACAAGGCCATCTCTTTGATAATGTGTTCCCAACACCCATCGTAAAGACAAAACTGGTGGAGATGGTTTGTTAGGGTTTTATCTATCATGTGCAAACATTTAAAGTCACAAGATTTGTCTTTAGGAATGTAATGGATGTACTTCTCAAAGAAAATAAAGTTGTTCAAAAAAGCTTGTTACCAGCACACCCTCGAGGTTTGTTTGAGGTATGATGTGAGATGATGCTCTTAATTAAAGCTGCTCCCATTGTGCCTGCACTGGTTTCTGTTTCCACCAGCCCATGATTGCTTTGAAGGCTGAAAGAAGTTGACAATATTGGAGATAGTGTGTGTGTGTGTGTGTGTGTGTGTGTGTGTGTGTGTGTGTGTGTGTGTCAGATCTCCTTCCTTTCTCAGAGACTGATGTGTAATGCCTTTCCATCCGGCCATGGCCACAGGGAGCAGAGAGCGTCTGCACTCTTGTCGCTCAGGAGCTCACCACTGGGAGGATGAAAAGCATCCCACAGAGTTGCCGTCTTCCCAGCCTCAAAAGCCACCATGAGCTCATACCTCTCATATCTGTCTCCCTTCACAGAGGAAGGAAAAAGGAGGGGGTTGGTGTACGCTGTGTGCCGCAGCATCCTAACCCCCTAGTATGCTCGTCCCTGCAACTTGGCACCATCAAAACAGAGGGGACCCTGGGTTTATTACTTGATGAGTCTGTGCCTGGCAAGCAAGCCAGCTGCCACGATATGTGAAACAGCTCAGTAACACATACAGCTGGTGTACCCAGGCTCAGGTGCTGGGCCCTCCACCTGTGGGTGTGTCAGTGATGAAGATGTGGTAGTGGATTACTCTTCAGGTCTGTCAGCATTCAATTGCATCTGAAAGGAGCACTCAAACTGGAGGTGATGGCCCACCTTTTACAGGCTTAACTGGCTAAGTACTCCTAATAAAGCCAACCTGTATGAATGTATGTCAAACACAGGCCCAGGTCATTGTCTCAGGTAGCTGCCCCTGTACTTTAGAAACTCACATTGTTTTTCCCTCCTGAGCCATTTAAGCAGATCAAAGCTCTGACAAAGCCCAGGGAAGCCCCAGGCATGTGGAAACACAGGAATTATCCCCCCCCCCTCAGGATTCCCACACAAAAAGACAAATAGACTAGCCCCAGAGGGTGGCCCCCTTTGGGACATTTCCATTCAGAACCAGCCTGTAGTGGAAGCTCCAATTGTTTTTGTCATTTCACGATATATTGTGCTTTAAATTAGGTGTATTGTGAATGCAACAGGCATCAAATCTGAAGCTTAGAACAAATAACGTGACACGTTTTTCTGGATGTAAGATAAACAGATATGGATTCATATCGCCATGTTTTTATCAGTTAGCATAAACAAAAAAGAAAATCATATTTTAGATTTGTAAGTTTGATAAGAGGATGTGTAAGGGAACTATTTTCCTCCTTGAATTGAGGGCAGCAGGAAAAGCACAAACATGGCTTGTTCCTTAGCTTTGTTTGAGCCTTCAAGCTGGTGAATGATTAGCAGAAATAATGTCCCTGTCACCCTTAATCACATTAAAACGTGGTTAACATTTAATTTTTCCCACTTGATATGCAAAAATTTCCACTTGATTTGCAGCAAAGGCCATTGGAATTCCATTATAAAAAGAATAAAAATTTCAGGCATCATTTGTTCAGAGAGGGATATCGAGACCAGAAAGTGCTGAATCTTTCTATTAACCGAGCAGTGAGAGATGGCACTCAATGCTGGGACATAATGGGAGACTGACAAGACACAGACACACACATACACATTCACACTCTTTCTCACTGGATTTCTTTTTGACTTGTAAAACCTTTTTAAAGGTGACGTACATGAACATATTTTATTTATTATTTCTATTATGGAAGATCACAAATCCACAGAGAATATTTTCAGTCTTCCCTTAAAAGATGTGGACGATAAGCAGAAAGGAAATTAGCCGATAAACCCTGCTTTAAAAAAATAAGTCAATTTCTTCATAGAAAGAGAGGAGATAATGATACGATGCCACTGAGCTTAACTGTAAACAGTCCTTGATGTACAGAACACATCATTCTTGTCAACATTTTGATTTTCTCTGGAACACAGATTTACATGAATACCTTTTATAATTTATAATTTCATGAATGACTCAAAGATAAGACAAAAAAAATCTGCACTATGTTTTACATAAATATTTTCCCCAATTTACACATCCACATAAAACTTCACACAAATAATTGGAAAGGACATAAATACAAATTGCAAAGTGGCATGGGTAGACAGCGCTGAAGTTGACAGAATTGGTTTTGGGAGTCATGCTGACGGAGCATCCATGCTCTTAATTGACAGTGCTTTGTTTCCGGAGTTGAGGGAAGGGGGTGTTTCATGTTCCTGTGGCAAGGTGTTTGTCTGGTCCTGTGTCACTCAGTGCAAGGACCCAGAGACCCCCGTGCTCATTTGCAGCTCACGTTCTCTGTCTCCAGCTTCACATTATTAAAATCATCCCTCAGCCTTCTACCAAGAGCCTCTTTGTTACTTGGCTGGCTTGGCTCAGCTCTGTCAAGTCTTCACCAATTACAGTCTCAGGTACAATGGTCTATTCAAAGGATCACAGCCCTTGACTGGTGTGGAGAGAGTGATTTGTGAATCATTATTCAGCCGCCTGTAGAGTACGCAATACCTGAGGAATGCAAATAACGTGCCACCAAATAGACAGCTGTGCTGCTAAAAGTGACAAACTACATCTGTTATTATCTCAGATTGGATTTTTTTCCCTCTTGGAGCGACCGCCATCTCCTGTGTTTTCAGGTTCTTGGCTTTGTCTAAATGTGTTTTATTTTTCGGTCTTTTTATTGGTGAGACATTGGCGACTACCTTATTGCGGTGGCAGTCAAACGTCAGACCGTATCCATAGTGAGAAGAGAAAGGGAAATATTAGGTTACGGCTCTTAATAGATGTGCATCTGCACAGACGGACGAACTGGCATATGAGGCCTTTCAAATTTGCCCCGTGGTGTTATTCTAGCTTGTTGGGAAAAACATCCAATCAAAGCAAAACTGTGCCCTTCCTGCGCCCGTTACCCTGTCATATATTGTATATTGATAATCATTAGGTAGCAGCAGTGATATGGTGCTGTAGGTGATAAAGCGATGACATTGTTATTGGAATAGATGTGGTATTGAGGTGGTCAGGTCCCTCCCAGTCTTTGATTCTTATGGGCTTTAAACAGGAAACTGGGATTACAGATAATGACAGGGACCCCTTAGAATCAATCCAGCCCAGGAGCTCTGTCAGGGCCACCGTGTGAAAATGGATTTGTGTGATGCTGTTCTTTGAAAACCTGTCCAATCCCAGCCTGAGAGCTTGTGGGGCTAATCTCATAATTGCTCTAACCCCCTTATATTGTTCTGACTGAGAGTTACCATTAAGTGTGAGGATATCTTTGTCCTGCAATGTCAGGTGTCCTGCTGGACTGGAAGACAAAAAGAGGAAAAAACTCTCATCTAACAAAGACATGTATGAGTAAGGAAACACTGTTATTCTACTCCTTCCTGGCTTCATGGTAAATGTTTAATTGGGGTGAATTAACTCTATTTGTCTGTTTTAGTAAAAAAAAAAATAGACAAAAGACCAAAGGCTTTGTGTGTGTTATGAACTGGATGAAAAGTAACTAAGTACATTTACTCAATTACAGTTCTTAAGTACAATTCTAAGGCACTTGTTCTATTACTAATATTTCCATTTTGTGCTACTTTATATATATTGCACTTTTTACTCCGCTACATTTTTTTTGACAGCTACAGTTACTTTGCAGATTATTTTTCATATATATAAACCATTGGAGAGTTGAATGTCTTATGTGAAAATATATATATTTTTTACACAGTACTCATTATGCAGAAAGATCCATTTGTATAATGAGTACTTTCACTTCTGATACTTTAAGCATATTTTGCTGATAATACATCTGTACTTTTACTTCAGTAGAATTTTGAATGCAGGACTTTTTCTTGTCATTAAGTATTTTTACAGTGTGGTATTGCTGCTGTTAAATCTTTGTGAATCTGTGCTCTTTCGTATGAGCACATGTCAAGTCAAATTTTTTGTTGAAAACTTTTATGGAAACAAAGTCAAACTCTGAAAGAAATGCCATCTCTGGAGCACAGTTTCCTGCAAACACTCATATGTTCAGCTGCTCTCATGAATATGCATGCACCAGCAGATAACACATACTTTCATGCTAATCAGGTCCTCCAACTAGTTTTGTGGCTGCTGATTTTTACCAGGTTGGTGAAAATCAAGGAGTGGGTGGACAGTCATGACCCTGGAGCCTTGGTCATCCCCTTCAGCGGCGGCCTGGAGAGCCAGCTACAGGACACGAGTGAAGAGGAGAGACAGAAGTACTGCACAGAGCACAAGACGCAGAGGTTAATTAGCATTCAGTCTCCCCACACTTTATTATCAGCTGTGTCCTCCATGCACTCCTTTAATTGCATGTGCTGATAGAATAATAAATGGCAGAGTAATTACCATTATAAAGCGAAGGATCCCTCTTCTTACTGAACAACTCAGTCAAAGGGTTTTCCTCTAAATTAAGTTTTTAACTGTCATCTGTCATCTGCAGGTATAATTATAACTTGGGCATTTTGGGTTTATTGTCCTCGTGTGAAAACCTTTATGGAGAGAAAAATTGTGACAGCAGATTTTTTTTCCCCTCTTGGTGCAGAACGAAGCATCGGGTTGAATTCTTAAAAATGCTAAATGAGTCTACAAGCTTTCTAATTAATCAAGGAAACCATTGGAGAGTTGAATGTCTTATGTGAAATGAAGTGACCCATCTTATTCACTTAATGAGTTTATATTGGAATGAATGGGGCCTTGCCACTGAAGTGAACTTTGTCTAGGCATCAGTGGCAATAAATAATACTTCAACAGTTCAGGCCCCTCGATTCAAACTGAAATTTCTCTCCACCAGTGCCCTGAGCAAGATCATCAAGGCAGGCTACGCAGCCCTGCAGCTGGAGTACTTCTTCACTGCTGGACCAGATGAGGTCCGTGCATGGACCATTCGGGTAAGAGCCAGCTGCCTGCTGTGCACATACATGTGAGTGTGCGGGTGTGTACCAGACACACACACACAGACACACACACAAACGAATACACACAGTGCCCCACGTTCCACCCTGCTGGCACCCTCGCTGATATCACACACTTTCAACTTTGTCATGGTTGTGCTTTAGCTAGTCATTACAGGCCAAGGATAACTTCAATTACTGGTGAGCTGCTGAACAGTGAAAGTGGGGGCTACATTGATTGAGGAGGGCAACAATTGATTTTGCCCATTACGTCCATGAGAATGTTTCCATCCTGTGCAGATCTGCCTGCCCTCCTCCTGCCGCTGGAGATAAGGAGCCTGTGCATTGTGCCTGCCTAATCTGTGTGACGGAGGTTGTCTGTGCCAAAATTGATGTCGCTTTTCATTCGACTGTTTGTGGGCCTTGCTGGGGGCTCCTCCTCCCAGTGTGTCTCAGTTTACTGAGCCCGGCTCGCCAAGAGCTTTGTGCAACGGGATCGCAATATTTACATCAATACAGATGTTGGCTTTGCATGCTGGTATTGTGGAATTTTTTTCTTGAGCAAATATAAGGATTGAGTGGAGATATAACAAGGTATTTTACTGGTTTGGAGTTACATATTATAAGTTCATGTAGGTGGTATAAAACTACAGCAAAGTAACTTTTTGAAAACTGAAGATTTGGGTTGTATCCTGTCATACTTAATCATATCCAGAACTAGTCGCCAAGTAGGCTTTTTATTAAGGCTTTGTTCCCTGAATGTGAGCTACTTCAGTTTTCACATTTTAATTTAAACCGTAAACTGCATTTACAGCTTAACCAGTTACCTCATAGGAGGACATCTTCAGTGTTGTGGTGTTGGAAGGTCAAAATATGGATGTTTCCAATGTGCCCCTAAATGACTGATACAGGAATTCATCACAGCATCTGATATTTTGGTGTTATGTTACAACATGTAAGGAAATACAGACTCAGTAAGCCATACTGTGTATTCTTTTTTACAGAGTATTTCAGTGTTGCTTTTTTTAGACAAAGAAGTGAAACAAGAAATTAAGAAAGTGAGAGAAGGGGAGGGATAACGTGCACCAAACCCCCCTGATCAGATATGAAAACAGGACATTGCAGTTATACAGTATGGGCCTTAGACCGTCTGCCAACAGGACATTAGAGACATATTGACATTTTGATCAGAAATGCTAATCTAATTTCTATGCAGAAAATGAACAACTACAGTAATTGTTATCAAACTTCTTTGTAAGGGATAGACACCTTCAAATAGACTTATTTAAATATGATTTAATATTAATATTAAATGTATTGTTGCAAATGATATAAAACATGTCCACACTAATTTGTAAACAGGAACGTTTGGTAAATATTTTCACGATGGCATCTCAGACTGTGTACAGGCCAGAGGGGTATCTGAGCTCACTTCCTCTTTTTCCTTTTTACATATTAGTCAGATGACATCACCGTGTTTAGGCGCACACTCGTCTCAGCATGACTGATGTCCTCGCTATTTACAAAAAAAGTCCTGAAACACTTCAAAGGCATCCTCAAAAACACCCTTGTCCTCCAAGACATAACTGATTACAGCCAGCCTTGATTGTGTGTGAGGGGCATTTAGTCAGGTAAGCATCAGTGAGTAACTATATTAAGCCAATACATCTTGCATTGTAAAAACTACACTCAGTAATGTCGTGTTCCTAAGTCCTTTAACATGCTTTATTAGGCAGCCTCGAGGTGACCATTATCTATCAGCCTGCTCTGCATAGCTCTTAACTAGGACAATGTGGATCTCTTGTAATGCTCCGTATGAAAAAAATCCCTCCCTTAATCTATTTTTCTCCAGATAGACAAACCTTGATGCTGATTAATGGTAGTTAAACTCACAAGCACTCCGTCAATGAGATTGCAAAGAGATGGTAATGTATTAGAGTCATTAAATACGCATCATTCTTTTGGCATGAAATATGTTGACCCCAACCTGATTATATACATAATTAAAACAGCTCAACAGTTCCTGAGCACAGAGCAGAGAGAGAGAGAGCAGGTCGACAGGCAGGAGTCATAATGATACACAGCAGCCACGTCACTTATTTGGGTCATTTGTCATTTCCGCCCAGCATTATTTCAGTGCATATAAATTGCACATTTTATCAGTCGCCAGTTGTGTCTGAGAGCGTTAAAGAGGATTCAAGGTACAAAACATTTAGAAAACTATTAAGTTGTTATTTTGTGTTTTGTAAGTTGGCGTCTGAAATAACTAAATGTATGTTTTGAAGGTATTTAAAGACATCAAAAACAGTTTCACATTCTCCAGCTGCCCTGCATCTACCACAGTAAAATATTATTGAATGTTTGGAATGAATTTGAATTACCAAACTCTGGTGTGCCAAAATAGTAAGGCCTAATGCAGTGAGATCTATACCACCCTGGCCTCTCACTGCAACACTGGGTCTTCTTGCTGTCATGACCAGAGAGCCGAGCAGCGACCCACAATGAGGCAAGATTGCTTGGACAGAAATCAATACCAACACGAAATGGGAATCAGAAGGCATTGATAGCGGTGCTGGGTCCTTATCGGTGTCCAGGCTGCCCTAGCAGGGCACAGCCGAGTGGAAAGCTATCCAGAAATCAGGATTGAGGCAAGAATACCCCCGACTGCAAACACCCCTGAGTGATGCTCACAATGCTATCACCCTATCAAACACCATGTCGCTCGCATGCTGTAATCCATCTTCTCCAAAACAATTCATTTGTCCTCTCCTTTCCTTCCTTGTGACAGAAAGGAACTAAGGCTCCACAGGCTGCGGGGAAGATCCACACAGACTTTGAGAAGGGCTTCATTATGGCGGAAGTAATGAAATTCCAGGATTTTAAAGAGGAAGGCAGCGAGAGCGCTGTCAAGGTGAGCAGTCAGGGTGCCAGAGGATGAGGGGAAGTCTCCTGTGATCAGTGGAGCTGACAGTCGCCACACAGCTCCTACTGCAAACTGCTCTTCACCTTTACTCAGGGGAAGAAATTACTGCACATACTCCAGCATCACTCCTGACAAGCCAACTGATTCTGGCTCTAAACACTGCCATTCTGCTCCAGCTGTGCATATCTTTATCACAATGTGTCTTAACTGGCTGATGGTAGTTCTTGCTCGTGGCTCAGCACCGTCGCTCAGAGGTAGCACTTCTTCACCTCACCAGGCTTTTATCAGATCTATAGAGTGCGCTGTTAGCTTAGAGCTCTCTGTTGCCAAATCCCCAAGCCACTGCAGGAAATGTGACAGTGATATAAAGCGGCAAGTTAAATAAAGTGTGAAATTCCTCAAATAAGGACTGCTTCATGGGTGGGTAGCTCAGAAATGTGACTTGCATATCTTATTTATAAGATGGGCAGTGTTTGTTTTGACCTTTTAACTGGGATGTGGGTTGTTCATGTGCACACTCCTGTCAGATGTAATAACTGATTTCATGGTGAACTTGTGAAGACAATAACTGGGCGCAAACTACAGCAGGTGCTTTGCAAAATGCTTCAAAATGCTCTACTTTCCCACTACAAGTGTTGTTTTTAAGTTTGGCATTAATTTACTTTCATATCAGCACACTGTAATTCAATAATTGAAGGTACAGAGTTAACAATCAGTTAACGCCAAAGGATGCAGTTCATATCAAAGATTCTCTTTTTGAACATTTAATTTCTTCTTAGACACATTTTTAAATGTAATTCTCAGTTAATTAAATTAAAGCAGAAGTGACTTGCTATGTGTGACATTTGTGAGCCGCAGCTGTAAGCCATGCTGTTACAATCCCACTATCACCACCATCAACTCCATGTGCCCGCTTACAGACTCAACTAATGAAATTATGGTGACACACAGAGACCTGCGGGGACCAGCGTGGAAAGGAAGCACTATGAAAACATTTAAATCTCTTTACTATTCAAGCCTTTTTTTAATAAGTATTTAATATTTAATGCAGCGACAGTGCATTGTCCACACCCTTTATAAGCTGCAAACAGAGGGTGAAATGTGTGGGTCTCTGGGGAGTTTCACCATTGTTATCCAAGGTTGAGATCTGAGTGTCAGCTCCTTACTGCATGCTCTCTTACTAATCCCTTTTTGGGCCTCATAAGAACATGGAGCGTTTTTGACTGTGGCATTAAGGTCCATGCTATTTAATGCCAGTTGTGGGAATAGGCTGTCTGAATAGGGCCAGTGTACGGGGATATCACATTATTAGTAATCATATCTGCTTAAGCCAAGCTTGCTGCTCCAGATGGCTGCTTTCAAGTGCAAATGAACCAGTTAGACGTGTCTGGTTTAATACATACTCAGGAATCACAAATAGCCATTGATTTTTTTTTCCTGTCTCCCTCTCCATCCAGTGTTTCTGGTGGTATTGAGCTTGGATTAAATGGTCTCCTGAGTCTTTAAAGGGACATTGATTCTTCTAATTAATTGTGCGCTGTGCAGAACCAGAATGCACAAACCTGTCCGTATTAGCACTTCAAGTCAATTATTTTGAGTTTGCCGGGAAGGAGAACAAACACTTACTGTATACAAAAGAAATGTTAGAACTTATTTTGTTTCCTTGAGAAGTTTGATAGTGCCGTAATCAAAGACTTATTAACATTTTGTGCTTGTGCACATGAAACTGAAATGGGCAGAAGAGAGGATTATTCACTCAGTGGGAATTCAGGCACCCCTTGAACAAAACATGGATGCAAGTCGTGCGTGCGTGTGTGTGTTGTGTGTGAGAGAGAGACCGAGAGAAAGGGAGAGAAAATAGGTGATAAAATAGATTGGATACTAATCCTGAACTAATATTTTCTATTATTTTTTATGTTATTATGTGCTCTATATAAAACATTATACCAGTGAATGAATAGCTAAAGTATGTAACAGTCTATAACCTGTACATCACACAATAATTTGTTCATATTTTTTATGTTAATTAGATATTTTCTTTGTTATTTTACAGGCAGCAGGGAAATACAGACAGCAGGGAAGAAACTACGTTGTTGAAGATGGAGACATCATCTTTTTCAAATTCAACGCACCAAATGCACCAAAGAAAAAGTGACACAAGAACAATTGGTTTGTTTACATAACTGACTGTGCTTGTTCCTTCTCTTTTTTTTCTTTGGCCTGACACCCACCGCCACACTCTCACTTTCTGTTTCCCATCCTGTAGGATCAAATCCCCCCTCTGTGCCAAAGCGCAGGTTCAGTAAACTCTGACAGCTTTGCTATTTAAGATCAGGATCGGCCCCCACTCCAAATTGTAGCAGCATTTGAAGGAGCATATTACTCTCCAGATACTTCATTAATCTCCATCACGGGTGCCAGCTCTGACACAGCTGACAGCGGGGACAATGCCACCTGCTCCTCTCCCCCTTCAGCAGATAATGCATGTTTTACAGTAGCCCAGATGTCTACACTCAATAAAACATTTGACAAAACCAGTCTGTGTGTGTTTTGGGATGTCTGTATTGAGTGGGAAGCTGCATGGAGATGGTGATAGCGGTCCTGCCGACCACTGATTAGAGAATTAAAAGACACAGCTGACATTGACTGTAGCAGAGAGGCGACAATTATAATTAAATCTGCTAAGTGATGCTGATTTTAGAAGGGCACATGCAGGATGCAGGTGTTTCGGCCAAAAGAACTGGTCAGTTTAAATGATTATTTGTAAAGTGATTGAGTTAACCTTTTATTTACAATTTTTATTTCATTTATGATTGATGAATATGTGTGTCCTCTCCTTCACTATCCTTACAATCCTCAAATATTGACAAAAAAAATCATCTTTGTTATGTTTACAGTTTCTTTCTCCTAACAATGAGGGCAAATACACCCCTACAAATAAATAAAAGAAATATTCAGTCAAACCCTATTTTCACAAGAAAGTCCACATTTTATGATATTCTGTATGGTATGAAAATAAAGGTTGACCCAATCTGCAAGCACAACCAGAAAACGATTCCTTTTGTCTGAAGTAGTGTTTTTCTTGCCCCTATACTTTGTGTGTAAGTGTTTGTGAAGCGTTTATGCTGATGGAATTGTATGGCTGCAACCGCAGTGCTCCAAAGTAAGATTGTATTCTCCGTGGGAGTCCGAACAAAGAGCTGTAGATCAGCAGTGCTTTGCTGAATATCTTGTAACCATTAAGACTGCAGAGAACAAAATGGCCTTTTGATGGGAACAAAAAGATTGAATAAAAATGGTCATTTTACAGAGATAGTATTGCATATCCAAGTTTTGGATGGGATGTTTTATGGAGCCGAGCCTGTGCTAGCACTACAAAGCACAGCGTTTGTCATGGAAATAAGGTGGATTATAGTCTTTAAGGTTTGAGATCAGTGGCAAAATATAGGATAGTGTTTATTGTGGTTAGATGGAATGTAAGACAGATGACAACATGTGTATAAAATAACATTAAGCTTTCTGTGCTTGGTAGCTTTAGCATTAACCACTGATTTTAATCACTCTAAGATATCTCATGCAGCAAACCAAGAAAGTTGTTGCTACCAACATTTACAGCTCTCATATACTGTCTTCTATACAAAAACAGGCTGGTTTTGGCGCACTGTTTTCTAAGTGAAACCATACAAAACCTCTGGAGAGCACAATGGGGGCTTGAGACAAAACTGTTTTTGCATTCCTCTCGGGGTGGTGGTGATGTTGGCCAACTTAAACCCTGCATAGATGATTATTCATCTGCTGTAGTTTTGAGGCTCAGGGATTGACGAGTTGTTCCCAGTGGTCTGGGTCATGGAGTATTTTGTTTTTCATAAAGTGACAATAAATCTTTTCAGAGCAAGTAATAAAGCTATTTAGAATCATGCAGATGTTGTACAGGAACAAAACACCATAACAAAGTCTCTTGTTCTGTAAGTACGTCCTCAACAGGCTGTTTCGGGGTTTGATACTTACAATTTTGTTGTCACAGGAGAGGCAAGAATTAATGAATTATAAACTCATTGGGTGTCCTTTCTGTTCTGACACCATGGAACATATATCAAAGTATTCATGCAAACATAACCACCAGTTAATGCTGAAAACAAATATGCAAGTATCCATAAACGTTATCAGGTAACGTAAGTGGATTGTAAAAGCCGTCTAACTGGTATAACCTCTAAGAAATAAAAACAAGTCCAGAAATGTGACAGATTCTCTGTTGGTACAAATGTTCTGTCAGCACCATCAATCAGGCGGTGCCACTCTGCCCCGAGGCAAACCACAGTGGCATCAAACCAAAGAAGGCACAGAGTAGAAAGCTCGCTTTAAAACACACACCCAAGAAAGCAGACCACGGACTGCTGTTGTAAATCACATGCACACCAAAGACCTTTTGAAGAATTAAAAAAAGGAATGTATGAGTTATAACAAATAAACATATAAATAACTATGTCATCTTTCAGAGCAGTTACTATGCACAAGGGATTGTGTTGGTAAGTTCAGTGGTTATTATAAACGTATTGTATCATATCATTACAAAGAGGAAATTATCTCTATTCTGGATGACAATAAACGTGTTGCCATGTTGTAATTATTGCTATTGTGTGACTTCTCTGTCTGACACATGCACTATATACAGTGCACAGAATAGACATGGACTCAATATAGAACCAGGAGTTTACTAAAATAACACTTCATGTTCATGTATGAGAGTTTATGCAACAATTTCCTCTCATTTGTGTTTGTACTATGATACAACATGGTGCTTTGATTTATTGCCCTCTCTGTCAGAGTGATAAAACACTGCCTCTATAATGTTGAGTGAAAAGAATTCCATAAACAGCTCATAGGGGTCTCGGAAAAAAGTGTTTAAATCATAACCTAAGGTTGACAAATTTACTTTCTCATTTGCATCTGCAGTTCTTATCGTATGAGTCTGAACTACAACAATTTCTTTTAATGGTTTCCAGTACTATTAACAAGTTAGGTATTTTAATTTTGCACACAAATGCAGGAAAATGTGATTTAAGCCTTAAATGTATTTTAAATGTTTCGTCCCACATCTCATCACATTCATGAACAATTAAATCAGCCACGTGATGTCCAAAAACAACTCCTATGCAATAAGCCTGTCATACTGACTCATGTTACTTGTATGTTACCATGTACATTGTATTGCACATTGTGCAAGTACCTTTTTATTGTCACTTGTTAGTTTAAGTGGTTTCTATATATTATACATGTACATTCAGTGGCCACTTTGTTAAGTACACCTGTACAATCTATTGCAGTTCAATACACCAGTTCTGCCATAAAGTCTACCTTTACGAAGTTTATAATGTTCCGTTTTTGTTGACGTGTAAATTCGGTTACATGTTTATTACTGAGACCGTAGTTAAAGGTGGTGTTGTATCGGACTACATTATATTGAGAGGTGTTTCTCATTTTTTGTCCTCCTTACATACTTGAAGAGGGCAGAATATTAGAAACACCTCTGAATATAATGCAGTCCATTACCACTAACTATGACCTCAATGCTAAAACATATAATTGAATTAACACCTCTATGAAAGTGC
The DNA here is from genome assembly GCA_002120245.1 of Maccullochella peelii. Taxonomy (NCBI): domain Eukaryota; kingdom Metazoa; phylum Chordata; class Actinopteri; order Centrarchiformes; family Percichthyidae; genus Maccullochella; species Maccullochella peelii. Next base: position 393,872 of record LKNJ01000032.1, read on the forward strand.
CAAAAATAAACTGAACATTATAGGCATCATAAAAGTAGACTTTATGGCAGAAGAGCTGAATTGTATTGTACAGGTGTACCTAATAAAGTGGCCTCTGAGTTTAAATCTACTTCTCAACAGACACATACTATCCTCATCTGAACATAGAGAAATGTATTATATACCATATTTATTCAGTGCAATGTCTCACACATGTACTGTTTGTAGTGCACACTACCAACCAGACCTCAACCCCCATTTACACATTTCTCAGAAACAATTATTCTATATTTAGATACTGTACGTTTGCTGTCTGATTGTTGTTCTTGTATATAAATATATTTATTTTCATACCTCTGTACTGTTTCCTTTGTCTGCTTATCTTTGTTTTTCCGCGTTGTCTCTGTTTGGTTTTGTATCATGAGAGCTACTGAAAACCGGAGTCAAATTCCTTGTATGTGTCAACACATTTGGCCAATAAAGTTGATTCTGATACTAAATGCATTATGGAAAATGGATCCATATCCTGTAAGTTAAAAAGATGTTGAACTTCTATAAACTATTATAAAAACCATTCATGCAACTGCCTTTCACCTCAGCCCTTCATGTATGTATAACAGATAATTCTCAGTTCCTCTAAGACCAGTATGATCGTTCCTGTCTCAGGTGCTTCAGAGTTGTCTATAACACACATTTGATATTCCATCCACAGTTCTCCATGTTGCACCAGTTCAATTCTCTCTCTCAGCTCCCATTTGCAGTGTCCCACAAGGTGCCTCCAGCAGGGCAGTTTCTCTCCGCGGGGTCACTGTCTCTTAGACTGGCCTTCATGAAAACAACTGTCAATATGTTAATATGAAACACTCACTCACTCCTGTTATCCTTCTCAAATGTGCACTGTGCCACAACAATAATGTCCTCTCCTAGAAGATAGCGAGAAGAGGCTTTTGCATTGAAAAACAATTTTTGATTACTATTTTGAATCCATTTATTCTGTGAAGATTTATTTAAAAAATGAATGCAACCTAATTTGTATTATATGTCCCCACAATAATACTAAAAGAAGGCTGAAAGCTAGAGGGTCTGCGTACATGCAGTGAGAGGGTCATTGATGCCCATATTTACAGTTATATCTGTCACACTGAATCCTTATAGATGTGCTGAAACTCCCACTGAGTAATTGCTCCACAGACTTCACAGATTCCTCTCATGAGGTGAATACAAGGTCTATCAATACAATTTCATGTCCTTTGTTTGCCGCTCAAGCTGGAGACAACACTCACAGGTCTGAAGACAAACACCATGGCAGTTATATGTCCCCCGTAGGCCACTACGTCCACCAGGGTGTTGCATTTGTGCTGCTTTTAGGATATTTGACTTTTACCTTTAACTTGGAGGTCTTTGTAGAAATTGTTGATACGTTTCCAAGGACTCCTGGAGTAAGACAGACATAGCTGCAAGGTTTTTCTAAAGCTGTTTCCATTGGCCTGTGTTTACCTGACACTTGGATTGACAGCAGAGTGATTGGAAATATCCACCATTCACTACCGTGAGCTCCTGAGTGCACGGAAAGTGCTTTTGTAGTCTGGCTGTAATGGGCCAAGTTTGAATTGAAGGTTGAGAGAAATAGCCTCACTGCGGTCGCGCACTGTGAGGAACTGACACACCACAAATAATACTCAGAAGTGGGGTCCTGATAGCATCACAGGCACAGAGCAGGTACAATAGCATGCAGGCTCTCATTTCAATGCACTTTCACAATGTTGTACTGTGCACAATCAGATGGAGGGGAAGAAATCCAGACAAATTCAAACTCAGATTGTGTCTTGATTATGTGTCCCCCCACCCCCCCCAAATAAACAACACAAAAGACATCTTAAAACTCAACTACTGATCACTTTCTTATTCAAAAGTAAAAAAGTGCCACTACAGAATTCAGATTAATCATAGAGTCTGAATTGTATGTATCTGCGCCATAAATAGAGTAAATCTGATTTGTAAACTCAAAAATAGAGATACACTGATCCAACACACTGGATCCGTTATCTGCCATGACTTGACCAATCAACATTAAATACTGTTTTCTTGTCAGTGGGCATTATAAAGTTCATATTTTTCTCTATCAGTTACATTCATTCAGTCACAGCAGGCCACTGACTCAGTTTTTAAAGCCACAGCAACCCCATGCCTTGTGTTATCTTATATATTGTAAGAATGATTACAATAAGCACTATGCAGTGAGGTATACAGATTTTAAATTTGGGAAAAATAGAGCACTTATTGGATCCCTGAGTATCAGAATGGGGAGAGAAAAAGTTGGATTGGTGCATTTAATCTAAAATGATTTATCTGCTTGGAATTTATACTACCTGGTTTTGTGTTTTGATGTTCAACACCTGATATACACTTCTGCAAAAATAAGTTATGCTAAATACCTCACTCCATCATAAGCATTTTGGGACCATTCGAAGCTGTGGGCAACATTTTATTGATCAATACTGAAATACTTTAAAAAGTGTATTTTCAAGACATATATAAAAATTACAAAATGTTGTAAACGGGAGCGGTGCATAGAGAAAAGGGCTCAGGTTCAAGGTTTACTGATGATGTCAGAGGTGTGTGGACCTGTGAGACCATCAGAGAGGTATTTCCTGTTAAAACTCGCTAAATGTGACTGCTGGGAGGACATTTAGTGGACTGGTGATTGTGACTTCTGGGCTTTAGCTAGGATGAGTTAAAGCAGAAGATGAATCCCATGTACTTGACAAATAATGTGTATCCTATATCTACATGGCTTCTACTTGCTATTTTGCACAATGTTACAGGCTAGGTTACTGCTAACAACTGCTATGGTTAGTGGTAACAACAATGTAACTACAATCCCCACTACCATCAACACCAATACTGTAAAACTGAAAATGCATAATAAACAGGAAAAGAATCCAACAAAGGATGATTGACACGTCGACGGACAAATAATAACACGGTGTGTGAAACGAATAGCCAATCACCTTTATGAAGAACGGCGGGATTTCCTGTATGTGACGTAAATGCTCTCAGTCAACACTGGAGGCCCCACCCTTTGTGTTACCTACCGCCCGTCAATCAAAATAGAAAAAAATTCTGACAGCATCTATTTCTACGCTTATACAATCAATTTAATTTGCTGATCATGTCTGGTGGCTTGTGACTATCAGGACTCTCCGTTTCACGACAAGTCACGCAATGACTGGTATGTAATATTTATCTTATTCTTCACCCACGTAAGCTAACAAGCTACCACAGGCATCCTCTGGCTAAATTAGCTTGCTAGCAGGCTAACACGGATGCTTATTGGTGATATTGCTAATCATCGCCGGCTAAGTTAGCAGTAGTAGCTAACGCTGCGCTCGTTAGCTTAGCTAACTCGCTTGTTTAGGACACATAACTAGTTAGGTCTCCTTAAACTAATTATTGCTATATCGCTGTTTTTTTTGTGGGGTTTGGTGCAGTTGGTAGCGGTGGTTGTGATTGTATTGTTAGCTAGTCTACTCGCGTTACAATAACGCTACAGATGTTAGTCCTCTATGTGAGTATCGGGTTTGTTTAGCTAACATTAGCTTCGGCTGTTCCCATTCTTAGCTGTACGCTTTTTACTATACAGCCCCAGAACAGCCGATGAAATCGTTGGATATGGCTGCCTTGAACGTGGATAGCAGTCAAAGCGACTTTCTGCAGCAGGAGGAAGGCAGGGGCAATCAGGTAAGAATTCCCTCCCGGCATTATGACTCTAATTATACGTCGCTACTGCATTTTCGGTAACTGAGTGGTGCTGAAGTTCACATATTTCAAACTTCCAGGGGGTATTGTACCCTGATTTGAACCTCTCAGGCAACACTTCCTCTCAGGCTGCTTACAAATCCCGCCTCCTTAGCTAGGATTGAAGTGACAGACTGCAAACTCCAGCCCAGATCTAAACATTACCTGGGTGTTATCCTAGGTGCTGCCTGGGGGGCTCAACACAGGACAAGAAAATCCTCCAAACTTCAGACTTTGCTCTTTGGCAATGAGTCGCACTGTCTGTGTGGCCCAGACTAATGGCCACCCACTTTCTTCCTTTTAAACTTGCCCGTTGTGGGTAGGACACTCAGCCATCATCACTCGACCTGCTAGCAACCACCTGCACTAAGGTTGGGTCACCGGCGTCAGAGGTGGACAGAGGTGCTGCCGCTGATGTGGTAAGTCAGCACCTCTGCTAGATCCAACACAGCTACAGCAGAAGTGAAAGCCTTCAGTCACAGCTGAGCAAAACTGGTGGGGGGAGTGAAACTAAGCTTGCACTTGCTTTCCTGGAATTAAAGCCACTGCATCACGAAAGGAGGATATCTCTATAACTGAAACAATTTCTATCAGTTTAACTCCTGCAACAGACTCAATAAGGGCACCCATATCCTTCTGGTCATGTGCCAGGTCTTTTAATAGACTGCATTTACTAAACCCAGTGGCCCCTCTTATGACATATTGAATGCAAATACAGTTATCACTGGAAGTACAATGTTACTAGGCCACGGACATTGTCTAATGTATGAGTTACCTGTCAGACTTCAGTTGTGATTTCAGGGTTACAACTCTTGATTTGCCGTGATTCCTAATAAATCATGGTTCAAGGTTCAACTTCATTGTCATTATACGATACAGATTGCACAATGAAATGCTGTTGTATCCCCCTCCAAGCTACATACACAGAAATTGTATAAACACATTTTCAAATATTTAAATTAGAAAAACAATAACAGAACTAACACACGGGCAACAATGGATCTTTATTTGTGTTTTGTTCTGGACTATGATAACCACACTACAGGTGTGAACACAACCATAGATTAACTAAGAACAGGAACATACATGTGAAACAAAACTCTAAATTTCTTGCCCACTCGGCTTCTACCGACTCAAAGAATTTTGCTCATTTTGCTCTCTGCCTCCCCATGTTTCTGACGCTGATGGTGTGAACTGCGAGCACCATTGTTTTCTTGAAAATACTGGGCTGTGTACAAACTCTAGAAAATAATTTTCATGTAAATTTTAAAACGCAGGTTATAACTAGACTTTTGAGTAAGTGCTTTGCATTGCTTGAGATAATTCATTAACAGCAGGTGCCTAATCATTTTTTTTAATGTCATCATTTCCTTTCTCAGACTTCAGATCCATCTACGCAGCTTACTGGGACTGATAAGTGGGAGGTGTTAACCCCCACAACATCAGCAAAGGATGAATGTGGAATGATACAGATCCAAAGTCAAGGAATATTAACATCAAATGGACAGTATGTTCTTCCGCTTCAGAACTTACAGAGTCAGCCAATCTTTGTGACGTCGGGAACGGACACTTCCTCTGCCAATTCAGTGCCTAACATTCAGTACCAAGTAATTCCTCAGATTCAGACAGCAGATGGACAGCTGAGCTTCTCCACGTCCGGCGTGGATGGAGCGACTCTGACTCAGGATGCCACGGGGCAGATTCAGATCTTACCTGATGGTTGCCAGAGTCTCAGTGTGACATCGGCTGCAAATATCCTTAATAACAACCAGAACCTCATGTCACAGACTGGTAATGTCCAGCAGATCCAGGGGGTTTCTATAGGCAGCTCCACCTTCAACAACCAGGGTCAGGTTGTTACTAATGTGCCTGTGGGTTTGCCTGGGAACATTACTTTTGTTCCTATTAACAGTGTGGACTTGGACTCCCTTGGCCTGTCTGGTGCTCAGACTATAGCAACAGGAATCACTGCTGATGGCCAGCTAATTATGGCAAGTCAGCCCATGGATGGCTCAGAGAGTCTGGCAAAGACAGATAATCACCTCTCACAGACACTACCAGTAAATGACTCCCATGCAAATCCTGAGATATTTGTGCCAACGTCTTCCTCTCAGCTACACATTCCAGCACACGAATCAGGTCTGCTGACACAAGACACTTCATTGTCATCAGTGGGTGCAGAGCAAGCCGACTCGAGCTCTGGTCTCCAGGAGGGCTTCATCCAACAGAATCAGGAGCAGAGTGTCCAGGTGTCCTCAGCTCAGCCCATCATCCAGCTGCAGCAGGTGCCTATTCAGACCACCAACGGTCAGGTGGTCCAGTCAGTGGCGACAGGCGGGCAGAGCCTGCAAAACGTGCAGCTGATCAACCCTGGAACCTTCATCATCCAAGCTCAGACGGTCACGCCGTCGGGTCAGATACAGTGGCAGACCTTTCAGGTGCAGGGAGTGCAGAACTTGCAGAACCTCCAACTGCCCACAACCCCACCCCAGCAGATAACCCTGGCCCCAGTCCAGACCTTGTCACTGGGTTCCAGTCCAGTCGGCATCAGCACAGGACAGATCCCCAACCTGCAGACCGTGACGGTCAACTCAGTGGCCCAACATGAAGGAGACACAGACAACCCTGGTACAGTAGCTCTTTTTATTATCAGAACACCTCACACCCATGGTAAACCCAGGAGATTTCACTTTGTTGCCCAGTTAGACCTCATCTCATCTCATGTGTGGGCGTGTACAGACTGTGCTTGATTGACATCTCCATGACTCTCCTGTTAGGTTTGTTGCACCTTTTAGGGTGTGACAAGTTAGACCTGTATTATTCTACATCTTTCAAAAGGGTCCCTCTTCAGCAAATTACTTTTAAAATGCCATTCCATACTTAATTACTTGCATTGCATTTATATCACTAATAAGTGGATGGAAGTTTGTTTGTGGTGTTCAAAGCAGACCACAGTGGCGTCTGTGTAAAATCCTCTGTACTGTCGAGGAATGTAACCTCCACTTTTTTTATTGTTAATTAATCTTTTTTCTATTTTTTTCCAATAAATCAGTCTATAGGCCTTTTTCATAGAAGCCATTTTGACATGTCACAGTAGGAAAAGCACAGGTGTAAATCATAAAATCAATGATGGCTGAATTCCATTTTGCTGCTTCAGTTTCAGGGTCCTTTTATTGTGCATGCAGGCTCACTGTCACACTGTCATGACTTACTTGGACACTTGAATAGAACGTAACACCTGTGCTTTTCCTACTATGACAAGTCAAAATGTCTGCCATGAAAATGATGTCTATATTTGAGTGTATAATTGCTTGTTTTGCCTGTCCCGCAGTCAAAAAACACAACGTTTCTGAATTTAGAAATATATGAAATCAACAAAGCTCTTATATTTTAGAAGACTTGGTATTTTGTAGTCAATAATATGTCTAAACAATTGGAATTTTCATTGTAAACATAGTTTACATTCAGTGTCCCAACAAAATACATAAAGCCGCTTTGTGTTGAATGTTTATGTAAGTAGAGCTATGAAAACATTGTGATGAAGTTTTTGATTGTAGCAAAGTCCTTCCATCCATTTTCTGCCACTCATGTGAGCCAAAAACACCACAGGGTACGTTTAATGAATTATCAAAATTGTCATTAATACATTTTCTGTCAATCAACTAATTATATTATCACTGTGCTTAATATGGAGTTTTACTTGTGAAATTTGCTGCCATGCTGTCAGTCACACGCAATAGTAAAGCAGCTCTCACTGTGCAGGCTTTTTGGGAAGTTTACCAGAGCTTGTGTTGATATTAACGTGCATATTAAATTCCAGACATTCGGATAAAGGAAGAGCCAGACTCTGGAGACTGGCAGCTGAGCACCGACTCCACCCTGAACACAAGCGATCTGTCCCACCTTCGTGTCAGGCTGGTGGATGAGGAGGATCAGTTGGGCCAGGAGGGCAAGAGGCTGCGCAGAGTGGCGTGTACTTGCCCCAACTGTAAAGAGTCAGGTGGGAGGTGAGTAAGCATGACTGGTTCTTTTCTCTCTGAATCTTCATACTCTGTACAGCTCTGCATTGCAAAAATAACATTGCCCTAACTGCCCATACCTGTGTTTCTCAGAGGATCCAGCACGGGGAAGAAGAAGCAGCACATCTGCCACATTGCGGGCTGTGGGAAAGTATATGGAAAGACATCGCACCTGCGAGCACACCTGCGCTGGCATTCAGGAGAGCGACCTTTTGTTTGCAGCTGGATGTTTTGTGGGAAGAGGTTCACACGCAGCGACGAGCTGCAGAGACATAGGAGAACACACACAGGTGCCCTTTTCTTGCTCCCTCAGTGTTTGCACATCAGGAAAACATCAGTAAAATCAGTAAAATGTGTTAATTTGTGCCCTGCAAAGTGTGAGTCATTTAAGAAAGGACAGCGTTTGTCCCCCTCTGGATTTACATGTAAAATGTCAGGTTAGGATTGAAGACCATTGTGATAAACACATCCAGATTTCACAAACATTGTGGTACCTTTCCAGTTCAGAATGGGCCTTTAAACTGTTTGTGCTGCAATCTAATGTAGCTTTTCAGTTTTATTTTCATCCCATGATTCTCCTGAACCTGAACACTCTTTTATCAACTCATTTAATTTTAACATTGAGTATTTCCCTGTAGTTGCCATCTGTCGTCATGGGGTGAAATACACAGCTCAACAGGCTATGCAAAGAAGCAGGAATGCAGAAATTAGTAGCCAATGAGGAATCCAGTCAAAGATAACAGCACAGCATAATGATTTACAGTGTCTCATGACATTTACTTCCAGGTAGACCTTTGAATGAGATATGACCACATGGTCATACTGTTGTTGAATTTATAAACCCCGGCTGTATCATTGGCAGAGAGAGGCCTCTTACAGTGCGGGCTAAAGCAGTATTTCATTACACGGTCAACTTCAAGCTCGGATATTAACAGTTAGTGTTCACAGTTAACTTTGCAAGTGGATATTCAGTAATTCTAGGTTTCTGATTGGTGATAATTGTAATCAGACATATTGTATCAATTTGTTATCAATTTATTTGTCTTTTTTGTTAGTGACAGTTTGGCATTCAGCGACCAATTCAGTGATTTAATGTTGGCTCACAATAAAAATCTATTTAATAAGAATTTAGATTCCAGTGACAATTCTGCATTTTATTATCTCATTTTTCTGTAATTTTATTCATGAAACAAGCTTATTGAACTTGTGTGCCACTTTCTTAAACTTATCTCCTCACCTATGAAACATATCCTCCAGATAGACCCTCTCCAAATGTATTCAGCGTCAAACTCTTTATCTTTCAAACTATATTTTCTCTCTGGCAGGAGAGAAGAAGTTTGTCTGCCCCGAATGTTCCAAGCGCTTCATGCGGAGCGACCACCTGGCGAAGCACATTAAAACTCATCAGAACAAAAAAGGCGTGAACTCTGGCAGCGCTGTGGTAGCCTCGATGGAATCCGCGGGGTCCTCAGACAGTATCATCACCACGGCAGGCGGGACCACCCTCATCCTCACCAACATCCAGCAGGGTTCCAGCAACGCCCAGGACATCCTGGCCAACGCAGAGATCCCTCTCCAGCTTGTCACCGCGGTAGCGACCAGTGAAGTCATGGAGTGATTTACACTCCACTTATGAACTTCTTCAGCCTCTCTCATACTGTATACTCCTACCTGCATTTTTATTCAAGTTTTGAAAAAAACTAAAATTATAAATATATATAAATATATATATATATATATATATTTTAACACAGAAATAGTCAGTCCATGTCCGTTCTTGGTTTTTACTGAAGAAAAACTAGTCGAGACTAAAAGAGGATGAAGATGGAAAAAGACATTGCAGTAAACACACAAGGAAATGCCTTATTTTGTACAATATTGTGTCGTCGGAAAAGTAGGATGCCATTTTGTTTTGAATCTACTTATTTTTGTTAATGTGTTTTTCACCGAAAATAATTGGTAAGTTGAGCAATTTTCTCCTTGCCTTTTTTTGATGCTATATTCTTACGATGGCCTTGGTAAGCAAGGTTTGTTCCATATTCCTTTGAGCAAAGGCTAAATCTCACAACAGAACTAATATTATCCAGCTGAAGTAATGTTATTGCCTACATCCATGCAAATTTATTCATGTTGTGTTTTTTTTTTTGTTTTTATATTATACATTCTTTTTTCAGTGTCCTCCTTGCAGTCAGTCTGCTTGCAAATTAGCGGGTCCTCCTTCCTCCGTTTTCTAAAAACTTTGCTCACACCTACTGCATTTTGCAGGTGCAAATCAAAACAATCAACATTTTGTATTGTAATTACTCTTGAACATATACTGTTGATATGATACACATTATTTGCTTATTAAATATTTTGACTGAACAGCTATTTATATTGGGCTTCACATAGAAAATGCATTTACGATATTAAAAGTCCAAAATATTTCAAATGGCTCCATTATATGTAATTCAAATGTGTTTTTTGTAAAACCTTTTTTGGAAGACTTCAAAACAAAAAACATGCATTGTAATATGAAGAAAAGAAAAAAAAGCCATTTTCTTGGAGATGATTGCCAAATTTGACTACAAACTCAGGATGACTTGTGACTGTGTGATATAAGTAGAGTAAATCACCCCTGTAGCTTCCCGGGCCATGGTGGGATGTTGTGAGGAAATGTTATTTGATGGACCAAAAGCTGAGGTGAATTAAGCTGTCACCATGTTACCTGTGTTCATTGAATCCAACCATGTCAGTTTTTTTCCTTTTTTTTGGCTTTTCCTGCGATAAGGAACAACCCCTGTTCATGTTATAGAAACAGCTTCACCAGTCCGATCACGCAGTGTGTTACTGAAAGCGGTACTCTTTTAACAGCACTACTCTCATCACTTTCATCTTGTTGTTAATCCTTTTGTATAAAAAATGTTTTGTATACTTCTTAAGAAGCTGTCCTTTATATTCATTGTCAGTAAATGTACAATGTTTCTCTCTTTGATACTATTTCTTTAACTGTATGTTGCATTTCCCTGTTCCATCTTATTATGTGTTTTTTATTTTATCTCTGAACCCCCTCCCCCCAACTGTTGAATTGTTCATTTGAATACACGTACACACTGAACAGTGAATTATGTTGGCATATTTGATTTTTTTTTTTTTTGTGTGACATAATGCAAATTATGTGATGTGATCATTTTTCCTAACATGGACAAGTTGTCCTCTTCAGGAGATTATACTTTACCCTCTGAGTCAGATCGCAAGATGCTTTTGAAACGTTCAGAGAGCATCTTTATATTATGTACTAAACAAGGTTTATTCTCACTCAAAAATCTTCTGTATAAATATGTCAATATAACATCAATATAAACCTTTCTGTTACACTTGAATTTCCTTTCATTTTTGCTTGTTTTTATTTGTTTTGTTTAATGTATCAAGGCCGTACAGTGCTTCCTGAGGGCCATACTTAAAGGACTAAACGTAAGACAAGCTTGAGTTTTTCCTTATACTTGAAATCTTTTGTTTTGTGTCTTTTCAAAGACTTGTCGTCCAGCCAGGAGGTTCATTCTCTCCCCACGACTCCACGGCTTACACTCTGGGTTAGTAGTCCAGTAGATGTCACTACAGCCAAGGGAGCAGGACGAGAGGTATGTTTGACCCCTTGACCTTCCCCATGTAGCACTGCTAAGATTAAGACAGAAGTCACTGAGGCCAACAAGAGGTGCAGACCCTCAATTAACCACAAGTTAATGTCACACGGAAATGTCAGGAACATATTCTGCTGCTGGAGAACAAAGCACTGTCTCATGACTTTGAACAAACCCTACAGAGGCATGAGAGGTAACGGCTTCTGGTTGTATGACCTGGATTCATGTATATTTGAGTGAATTATCAGCCTAAAGCCTTTTAAATAGGCTGCTTTGTCTTGTTTCTGACTTTAAAGGGTGCACGCAGTTTACTGTCACTACCATTTACCAGAAAGTGATCATTTATTAATATTTTTACATATTAACCTGATATTACCAGCCAACAGCAGCACACATATGCTGCATCACTGTCTACCTCTTAAACTAAATGGGACATTTTACTAATTAGGTACTGTTGCTATTTTTTCTTTAATATTAGGCTCAGGACGGCAGCATAAGGGAGTTAAAATGTATTATAGCCTACCTGGTTTTAGTGTCTGTGAACATAATTAAATGGCAGTCTATGAAAAGCTTTATCTGGTAAATCAGAGTGAAAAGCACATGCTTTTTGAGTCTTAGTCATTTTGCTGAAAACGAGTCAGAAAATGTGGTCTATAACGTTAAAAAGGACTCGTCCGTTCTGTCGTTCCTTTCATTTGCATAATTTAATGAATCCAATTCATTGTAATGCAATACCAAGTGCACCAGGAACATAGAATGACAGTTTGAGTTAATGAAATGTGTTAACGGTATCATCATTTACTTGTATGTTAATTAGTCCAATTAATTTCCCCTGCTCGGTAATCTGAATATTGTAATAATCTTTGCTCCCCTGCAGGAATGAAATCTATGATACACAGACCTCTGGGACAATCTGTGTAGAGAATTGTGGTTTTTCCAGCTGACACGTGTGGCAGATTTGACAAACGTGAGTGCCTTGAAATATTTTTTAGGTCTGAGATTCAGGAATATTTCTGCAATTTTTTTTTTTTTTGAGGGGGGGGGGGTTATACTCGTGTGCTTGAATATTGTTTACCAAAGGTTGTTTATGGTCTGCCTTCAGCTTTTATGATGCAAATCACACCCACAGTTGGAAATGTATTGAGAAACAGAGAGCGGTTGTCCGGTGCCAGAGCCAGGATAACTTTGTCTTGCTTGAGAAAGTGCCATTGCCTCGTAACAGGAAGAGGCATGGTTCCTCTGGCCGTTGCAGATAAAAGCTGCCTTCAGTGGGCGATCCTCCCCAGCTCGCAGCTCGGCAGGTTAAAGGAAGGAAGAGAGATCGGGTGGCTGCTGAGCGTGACACTGTCCACTCTGTCATTTCAACTGACCACCTGGATTGGAGGCCAACTTTGTCGACAAACTGTTCCAGCTCTTCTATTAGCGTACTTCCATGTGTGTGTGTCAGCATTGGCCTGTAACAAAATGAGCAGAGCTTTTAACAGTTTTCAGCCCAGTTAATGAAGTGGAGAGGTAGCTTGAGCATGTGGTTATTAGATTAAAAGAAACACCGATGAAATGATAAGTAAAGCTTCTTGTGGTTTTGATTTGTTGAGGCAAACGTCATTACTGCACACACTTGCTTTCTCATTGTCACGGATGTAGTTTGAACATTATGTGGGGCAAATTTGGCAAAAGACGACTGAAACACAATTCAACTTGATCCTTATTTTGGACAGTAAAAGGAAAGCTTTTTCAGTAATGCGGCTTTAGTATTGTGTTTTTGTGATAGACAGGTATTATTTCAAATAAGTTGTTTGTGTGTATTTATTGTAGCAAATAGCTTTGGATCTTCTTGCTCAGTTTGAATAGCTGTGTAATTGTACACGGTGCTCAACTTCTCTTCCAATTCATGTGCAAAATGCGTAAATACAATACTATGCAGAGGCAAAGAAACACTGTAATCATGCAATAACGTTTCCAACTGTATGTGTGATAGAATTCAAAATGCTATTGGGATTATGGTTCTTAACCATTGGGAGGTAATGTGAACTGTTGGCAGAAATGACTTTTTTCATTATACTGTCCCAAAATATACAAAATACTTCAGCGAGAGGGCTGTTTCTTCCCTATCCCTGCCCAATTTTAACTGTTTTTCCCCAGTTGTTGAATGATAGGCCTGCAATTTTGCAAAGTGACTATTATTTGCCTTTCTCAAGGAATCAACAACTTGAAAGTACAGTGCAATGAATTGTCTGGGTTCTACAGCTGCATTTATATACAATATGTCTCTTGTGTGAAACATCTCACAGAATTTAGAGCATAAAGCCTTTTATTTAATTTCCTCTTGGATATGAACTGCAAGCCTCTTCATAAGTGAAAAGCACTTAGCATCCTGCTTAATATTTTGTTTACAGAAGGGTACTAATGGTGTTTTTCTCTTAAACCATTAGGACATTTGAAACAACACACAAAAAAGTGTCCCGTGTTTCTACATTCCTGACACATTCTTGCCCTTGATCAACTGCAGAAGGCAGACAATAGCGCAGATCATTTTCCCCGGGCAGGGAAACACAGCATGGATCAACTCAATAACCTGATATTCCCTGTCTACTGAGTGTGGCCAATTTAGCAGAAGGTCAGCGCCTTTTTTTTTATTTATTTCAGAGACAATTTGGTGACCTCCCTCTGGAGCCCCAGCAGGACCAGCGGAGACAAACAGAATTGTCGAGCTACAAAGGGCTTGTGTTGACATTGCGTTTAGGTGTGGACTTCTCAAGGTGAACAGATACCTGGTGTGGGACAGGGGGGCTATTATGCAAACCTGATAGCCACAGCCAGAAGTCGCACGCTTGTGGATTTAGTTTTTCATGTATTTTTGGCAATTATTGTACAGTGTCATACAGATGTACGCTGGGTAGAAAAGTGTGGTGTATGTGTGGCTGCAAATCATCTTCCATCATCCTTTTATATGCAGAGGTGCCATTCACAGCTTCAAATTAAACACTCTTGTTTCAGGGAAATTATGGTCTGACTCTGTGGTCTGTTCCAGGAGGGTGGAATTCAGATTTGATCAAATTTTTTCTGTCTTTTATTGCAAAATTTCTCTCTCCTGCTGTTTTGCATTTACTGTATGTAATCCAGGTCCAACTGTGAAAATTGAATCGACAACAATGAGACATCTCCATCAAATTTTCCACATTATGTTGTTCTTTGTACTCATACACAGTATGTGTCTGCTTTAAGTGAAGAGACAATTGCATAAGATGATGTTAAGATCTATGAGAAGATTAGGAGGGATCATTTTTAGCCGTTCCTCACAGCAGTCATATAGTTTTCCCACTGTACTAAATAACTCTTTGTCTTTATTCTGCACCTCAAGGTCAAATGTGACAACGGCTTCAACTTCTTCGGACGCGAGTCAAGGAAAAAACTGCAAGTGTGTGTGCTCGATATTTTCCTTTGGTGACAAGAGCTGGCCTTCAGTGTTATTCAGCCCATTGAAAACGATTTCAGATTTGAAAGGAGACGTTTTATATCTGAAAATGTACATTAAATGGTGTCAACAACATCCCGGAGGTCAGAGTAGAGTCCCCATGGAGACTGGATCTGGCTGGTGCGCTCGAAGACTCAACACCCCCTGAGTGGCGGCTCTGTGATGGCTCTCAGTTTCTCTCGTCATGTCCCTGGCAGCTTTGACACAGGTAATATGCATGCAGGCTGACAGTGCCTGGGATGTGCGGCAGAGACAATGATGTACATATCATTTTCCTCCCTGACTGATTGAAGACTGTAATCTGTGCTGGACTTTCTCTCTGATTACACACGTCTCAGGGAGCAAAACAAGGACTCTGAGCTGCCACTGGGCACTGGACTCATCCAGGGCTTTCAGCCTTCAAGAGGACTGAAGTCCGCCTTTAAGGTGAGCTCAATTTTCGTCCCATTTACACTATTGTTACAAGTGTCGGATAGAATGCATCTGGTAGATAGTGGTCAAACAGTGGCTGTCTGAAGATGACACCGGAACAGAGATGTATCTGGCACCCAAGGTCATCCTATTCCCATCTCCGGCACTGTCACAAATGTGTACAGCTCCTATAAAGGCACTCACAAAGAGAGAAACAATATCATGAATTTTACATTCACCGTCATTGTCTTATGTGCTTACAAAATGCAAAGTGTCTCCTGCAGTTCAACAGGCCAATACTAAACCTGTCCAACAAGATCATGCAGACAGAGAATATGTTGCCAATAGCTAAAATACTCTATTGTTCTCTGCACAAAGAAAGTGTTCCACTGCGTTAATAATAAAGCAAACCAGTATTTCAAGGGTTTTTTATTTGCATAACATGTCATGTTTGCAAACTGCGCACTCAGATATTTAACACACTTTTAACCTGCCTAACCTTGTGAGGTACACTCGTGTCTTTATGTAAAACCTAAGAGATTTTTCTGTTGACAATAGGTCAATCCTTTACAGAAGTTACCTAGCACATTACAAGGTTGGTCTCGGGGGAGAAGTAATGGGTTCTGGGCAATTGACCAACCTGCCATGCTTTACTGCACCTGCACTGAGTTAGAGCTGTCATCATTACCACTTCCTCTAACGTTCCCCCACAGCAACCCAGACACTCCCACTTACAGCGATATTTCACTTTGGTGGAACATTTTCACTTTTTATCATGCATCCCCTCCGTACACGAGTGGAGGCAGTCCAGCTTTAAGATTTGAAGCAGTAAGGTAACCTCTAACAGGCCTTTGGGGTCCGCACTAAAACATAACGTTTCCAGAATAGCTCCCAGTCACCAGCAATGATTCTGACTTTTCAGATTGAGAACCATGCTTGACAAAAAGGAAAAAAATCTTGAAGATAAAAGGTGTCTACCCACATTTTCTCTGTGTAAAAATATGAATAATATGAGGTCATTCATTTGAATGGCATTTATCCTCTATTTTAGTTGAGTTATTCAGAATGATTGCAAGATTGTACTGTCTGATAATAATCATTAGGCAGTTCTGTAAGAAAAAGCTGTTTGAATGGTTCATTAAAATGAATCCAAAAAAGGAACAAGCTTCTACATTAGTTATTTAATCAAGAGTTGCTGTTAGGAAGCACCTTCAACTTAATTTGTATTTTTTCATTTTCTTTCTTTTTCATCAGTACAGTCCTTTAGAAATTGTTGTGCATTTAAAGGAGTGCAGCTACACTACATACAGGTCAGGAATTGAAACAGTGGAGGTCACAGACATCACACACATTCAGCTTTCTGATTACAAAGCCATCTGAAATCTGGCCTAATTAACATTTTCAACAAACTTTTTTTGTGCCTTAACACAATATTAAGACCGATATGGACGACATTCAGTAGCATCACTGTGAGCAAACAACTGAAGAGACTTCCCGCATCTGCTATCCTTAAATAATCTCACCACGAAGTCCATTTAGTAGCTGCTCTAGAGCTTTTTATCATGTCACATGATTTTCATCAGCAGCATGCAGTTTGCCAAGTTGTCATAGAAATGTCACAAAGAATAGAGAAAGTTGAGGGATGAAATCTGTATGCTGACTATAATAATAATTCTCACACATTATATATTTCACTTAGAAGGTTTACTGTTTCGTTTTGCCCTTAGTGCAACAATCCAAGCTCCTTACACATAACAGTCAGTCCCAAATAGAAACCAACGAACGACATTATTGTAATACAAATGTTTAGCTTTCAGGTTTTTTAAATGACAAATATCAGACATTTTCAAGGCCTCAGCATAGCAAGCCTGTAGCAACTTCACTCTGACTTGCAGATGTTTTTCCCTCAGTTTTCACTTCCTCCTCCCACACATGTCTTATATCAGTATTTGCCGGATCCAAAACGACCAGCTTTGAAAATGAAGGAGAGGAACTTTACATTGTGCCAGAAAAAGGAATGGAAATTACGGGCAGTGTCAGATAATTGAGCTTGTCGTAAGAGACATGTTAATAACAGACAGAGATGCAGAAGACTTGTCACTCCGTACCCTGGGTGACAGACTCTCTCTGCTGTTGATGAGCTGTTTTAGAGGGGAAATTGTTCCACGCAAACACCATCGTTATTACAAGCTGGCAAGCTGTTCGCTTGTGTACCCAATTCTGCTTGAACTGACAGAATCCAATTGACCGGCACATATTCATGCACTTTATTTTCTTTATTCTCACCAACAATGCAGATAATTACTGCACCAAGTAAAACTGAAAATAGAATTTCACTGTGTCCCAGAAAACAATGCCAGAGCTGTCTCAGCAACATGTCTGCTGAAATTGCTGTGACTCGGAGACCTACTGTAAGACAAGCAGCAATCCAATATTACTTGTCAACTTAAAACCTACTGAAACCATATTGGCATTCTCTTCTTTTATAAAGTAGAGTGAAATAACTTGCATTTTTCATGTTGTCACTGTCTGCAGCAAAGCAAGGCCGCATGCAAACCTTTATTCAACAAAGCACATAGAGTTTCTGTTGTGTTATGACCCAACCTGTTTTTATGGGTCCGCGTGTATCCTGTCGTGGGTAATTTGCTATCACTCAGTTTTATAAGTTACCTGTCTCTGTGGTCTGAGACAGCGCAATCAGCGTGAACATAAAAAAACTCTCCCAAAGTCTGAAATTACAGTATCAACATTTGAACTTGGGATGTCATCACTAAGTGCAGCTTTGGGTTACTTATTAGACAATCAATGGGAGACCGATCATGTGTGCAGAATATCTTTTGAGTTTTAAAACTCCAGTAAGAATTATTTATTATGAAACGGTCAGAAACTGGAACCTTTACGAAGAGGAAGAGGGCAATGTTCTGTGGGTCACCTACACATGAATAATTCACTGTTTATCTATTCATTTGTCATGGAGGTTAATGTAAACAAGACTTATTCTCAGGGGAAGAATACAGGCATATTTTAATAAAAACAAGCCATATTAGGTAATCACATTTTAATCCCAGAATTTGTATGTTTTTTTTCTGTAAAATCATCTCCTGATTAAGCTCACAGGCCTGTATTACTTTAAACTGCATCAATTTGCATCACTAAAATCAGGCCACATGGCGTCTTTACCACTGATGAAATGAAATTGTAATTTACTACGTTATGTTTTAATCCAAAGTCAGAGTTGTTTGTTGATTAATTTAGTGTTCATAACTGGCCTTTCCATGAAGTATTTTTCAAATGCAGTGTCTGAACTGGCAAAAGTTGTCCCAGGAAATAATTACCTTGTTTTTGTCATTTGTTTCTGTAAAATTCGCAACTAACAGTTATTTATAGCAGTGCGTGTGGTTTTCATATCACAGCTGAATAAAGAGCAGGTTTCAGAGGGCTGGAAAATGTATATGGACATTACCCTGATAGGTTTAACTACTAAATGGGCTCATCTTCTAAAAATGACCGAACATAGATTTCGTGTGGTTAAAAGGCACATTTACCCTAAATTTCATGCCTGTGTTCGTATCATTAATCCCCTTGGGAGTTAATGCGATCAGCGGAGTAGCAAATGGGACGATGTCTCTGATGCTTGTGCCTTCTGAGAATAGCGCCCATGGCGGGACGGTAAAGTGTCTCCCAGGGACCAGACCACATCTGCTGAGTTCACGTCTGTCTGCAACCTCTAACACAACTCATTAATAAGGATCTTTTACTGAAGCCATGTCGGTGTGTCATGTATTTATTTGAACTTTAACTTTGTTGTTGAGTCCCACTGTGCGGAGGATGTGTGGCTGTCATACTAATGTATAGGGACACTCTAGTGCCGCTGTCCAACAAGTCGTCCGTTATCTGAGGGAAATGTGTCCGTCCAGAGGTGAGGGCGGCTTTGTGCTCTCAACCAGGCCACCTCTCAGCCTTTGTGCCAGTAACAAGCTCAGCTCAGGCTCCAACGAAGCGAGAAATTGTAAACTCTCCGTAGAGGCCCAGCGGAGAGATAAGGGCTTACTGTTTGCTGGCAATGTGCATGGGGATGAATCTGATACGGCTGAGTCCCACGCCAGAATGGGAGTGATGATACCTCCCCTTCTATGGAGAGTTATGTTTAATCCTCTTTGCCAGTGTATTCACTTGCAAATATTCCTGTCACCATTAATATGTATTAACACCCCTCACACACTGTTCAATACAGATTTATCAGACTCTATTTTTCCTCTTGTGCTCGCCATCATCTCTCCACAGCTTTTTATAAGGCGAATAGGCCTGAATGTGCTGCTGATGTTCAAGCAGCAAACCTTTGCCTGTAGATACTGCAGGGTTGTATCAGTATAGACTCCACTGATAGTCTGCAGCTACAGCACACAGATGAGACCAAATCCACCACAGTTTATTTATATTATTCATTTGTGAACATTTTTTTTAAATGTTTGTCCCAATAACTCCCATATTGGAATTTCATGGTGTGACCATAAGTTGTTTGATTAGTGTGTTAGCGTTAGAAAAAATTGAGGAAGTGTACCATGTGAATTAGAGTGTAATTATGTGTTATTTATATTAGGTTGCATGGACAATGCTGCAAGTTCCTAAAAAGTCCAAAAATGTGCTAAAAATTCATAAAAATTACAAAATAGCAGACAATGAAAATCCTTAAATTGTCTTATATTTGAACTTATCAGGTCTTAATTCCAACATAAACTTTTTTTTTGTCAAAAATGTTTTTATAGTTTATAACGCCCATTAACTAATGTTTATCTTTACATGGACCCTAACATACAACACCTTTTATACTTACCTGCTATGCATCTCGGTTTCTGTTTGAGATAAACTCTCTTTATTCTTGCCTGTCTTATTGTTCCTGCAGAGAAAAATAAAATGAAACATTTCTGCATGATTTGCCCAAAAAATAAGTGTTGAATTTCTTTACATTATAGTCTTAAAAAGGTTTTAAAAGTATTCAATCTCTGATATCTGCAGACACCTTGTGTAAGGCTTGACTCACCACCTCCTTTTATCACAGTTCATTTAGATTTAAATGTAAAATTTCTCACTGCTGATATTTGTTTTTTTAATTTGAATGTAATTCAGAATTACAGTACACGATATAATCTAACAAGATAAAGAACGTTGCATGGGATTTGTGTGAGATTTTGTCTGTGTTTGGTGGTCTAATCCAGACAAAGCCCTGAGAAGCTCATTACAGCCTGGTGAGGCCTTAAGCCTGTGCTGCCTGCATTAAAGCAGCCAAGAACTGTCTGTCAGCTTCCTGGCAGAGCCCAAATCAAGCTGTCAATTACTGGACGTGTTTATGGAAATTACATGTTTGTTAACATGCTGGAAAAATGTGCTCTCGGCTCAAGCAGCATGTGTTCGGAGAAACAATTTTGCTCGGAAATCACCTTTCAAATGGATGAAGGTGATCCTCATCAGATCACAGACACGAGAGGCATTTTAACTCTCCCTCTCCTGATACGTGTGAGGAAAAGCCCAGACAGAAAGAGCCACAACTAACAATCAAAGGTGGAGCCCGTGTATGATGCTATGTTTTTGTTTATTAAGTCATTTCACTCAGTGTTGGCTGTTGCTCAGCCTCCTTTGTTACTCTTAAAGATGCGAAAGCACACGTTTGGTAACTAATGCAGCAGTGAAAAGAGAGGCTTGTTTGAGCTGGAACAGTAACTCTTACATCTGACATCCAGCTGTACAAAGTAAACATTACGTTAAACACATTTTATTAAATATACAAAAGGTGAATTAACCACTAGAGGGAGCAACATGCTCTGATTTCTAATCAAGAATATCAAATTAATAATTTATGCACAGCGTTTCCATTTTCACTTACCGTATCCTGGCATTTTGCAGTGTCAAATGCTTACAGTTTCCACCTGAAGAATGGTTCTTTAAAGTATAGCTTCACTTTAAATAGATTCCTAACAATGCAGTGTAAAATTGAAGCTCCCTCTACCATTCAGTGTAATGTCTCCGATGAGATGTTTATGTCAATTTCCCCGTTGATTTTCTCTCACATAAAGGCCTTGATTTCAGCCTCCCAATGATCATGAAATTGAGCCAATCGACATGCATGTCTCAGATGTCTGTTCGAGCTCATCTTAGACAAGGTAATTTTGTCAGAGCAATTACCATTGTAATGTATTCCAAAGTCAGGGCATTTTCTGCTGCTTAGGTGAGCCGCTGACAGCATGTTTTGATTTTTAAGCAATTGTGCTTTTCACTCCGAGATCACGCCAAGGTCTGCATTTCTCCCTATGCAACAACCCGCCATGATTCCATTATTTCACATTAACATCTAATTACCTCAGACCTGCAGCTATATTGAAAAGCCACTGCGAGTTCTGGGGTTTGACAAAGCTGTAAGTAAAGATGGGTTGGGGGGTTGGTGCGTGTTTATGAAGAAGAAACTCCAACTGTAAGACATACCCAATTCCCAGTGGACCTGTATTACCTGTCAGGAATGATGACAATGCCCTGGAGAATGTCACTGTGCAGTGAAACTGTCATCACACAATTACTCTCACCATTACTGGCCCTACATCTCCATGTAATGGCTGTGACACACTTTACAATTCAGATTGTATTCTCAGTCATTGGCACTTAAATGCTGCACTCCGTTTTATGAAAAGATAAAGATCTGTGTAATCTGCCAGAGCTCAACCATCCCTTGAAAGCTTGTCAGGCGGCATTTTGTCGTTCACAAGAAGTTGTCATACCCCGTAGCATCTCCCTTTGTTGGGCTGGTGAAAGTGTCTTTTTGAGTGCACTATTGTGTGCTTGTTGATATGTGCTTGCCTATAGAGTCAGACTGTGTTTTGGTCCAGTTATCTATTTGAGTCATCACAAGAGGGAGCATGCAGTGTGGTATATTGTATAGAGTTCAGCTGTGACTACAGAGCAGCACAGAGCATCAGAAGATCCCTTAGTCATGGATCGTCAAATTAAGATCCAAACGTGGTGCTTGTGTTGATGTGTTTTGGCTGCCGTGTTCAGTATGCCGTGCCCTCCTGTTTAGATTTAAACTTTCACCCTGGATACTTGCAACTTTCACAATGACGCTGGAGATATTCTATATTTTTGTTATTGTCAAGAAATCCCATGAAAAAAAGACCAAAACCAACAATGCGTTTCACCTACTTCTCCAGACTGTCTGTGGCATTCAGCCCAAGCCCATTGTTCCTACTGAAGATGTAAATATTTAAAGAAGGCTCACAGGTATATAATTTCATTTTTTAAAAAGGCTAAATTGTTTCCTAAAACAGCTGGGCACTGTTGTTTTCAGCTAACGTTACTCAAAGAGGTGCAATAACTGTATTTTTGGTGGACTATTTTATTTTGCGGATTAATACACACTTGGTGCTCTAGTGAGTATTCACAGCAGCAGGACGGTGTATGTAAAATCAACTCAAAGTAAACTACAGTGCCCACGTGCATGGTAATGAAGCACTATGTCACCCAGTGAAACAGTGTGACTCGCTGGTGAATAGTTTTTGGACAGTGAAGGTCTGTGGTTCAGAGGAATAAGCTACATATATCAGACTTTAGCTACACAGACAGTACTTGTTAGTACTTCAGTTCAATTCAGACCAAATTCTTTTGCAGTAAGGTGGCATAAAGAACACAAACACAATAAGACAAATCAAGACATTAATCATGCAAGAACTCTTTATGCAGTATAGAATATAGTAAATGCTTAATCTGATAAAAGCAAAGGAAAAACTGCAACAACAATAACAAGGGTAAGATAAAGTGCCAACCTGTGCAGTGGAGACTCAGTTTATGGTACTATATTAGCATTTAGAGCGCTTACTGCATGTGGGATGTATGATTTTTTTTGTAAACCTGTATATCTGATCAGAGGGGAGGAGGAGGTTGAATTCCTTAAAAGGAGGAGGGTTCAGATTTTCTATGATGGATTTAGCTGTCCGTGCGATTTGCTGGCTGGCAGAGAAGGCTGCTGCTCATCAACGATTTGCCACTTTGACAATGATGCCCAGCTGATTCCTGTTTCTCATATTTAAATTCTCACACCAACAAATCAGTGACAGCCAGGACTGATTCTGTGATGGATCTGTAAAATAACATCAGCTCTCTGTCGACATTAATAACATTTAGCCTCCATTGAAAATACAGTCTTTCTTGCCTTTTCTTGTGTAGTAGGATCAACTCATTGTTTGTTTTGATCTTTTCATGGGGTTTGTTGATGATAAGAAAAACATAGATTATCACCAGACTTATCCTTTAAGTTTCAGTTGTTTGCAGGTCTGGGACCACCCAGTCTGCACCACCAACTGCAAAAAGCCCAACTGCCAGCCTGTGTGAGATAGCAGATTGAGTTTAACAAGCCAGATGGGTTGTAATTGTCTGATCAATCCAATGTTTGTGAGCTTTTATGCCTTTTATTATGGTTTGTTTTCCTTACGTGCTATTTCCTCTGCTGATTTTCCCTCCCTTGGGGAGGGTCTGTGTCAAAAATACTTTAGCTGCCTGACCAGCGTTACTTAGGATGTGGTGTCACATTATGTGTTGTCTGAGTTGGGAAGCACCTCCCATGAAAATGACTGGAGCAGCATTATCTTCCATGCCTGCCTGCCATGCCGCTGCAGTTTTACTGTTCACCTTTTCAGGGCAGTTGTCTGGCACAGCACTATATGATTAAGGCTGCTCTGCTTTCCTCTGTGCAGAGGTTAGTGAAGGCTTTCTTCTCCACAGTTCTGAGGAGTAAAAAAAAATAATTTAGACATTTGGAAATGTCATTGCCGTCTGCTAAACTATTTCAACTCCCTTAGTTTTTTCGAACTTGCAGGGATCAACCTTTTGCTGTTTTTCCTCACTTTGCATCATGTACCTGAATCATCAAACTGCTTTTCTTCTTTAACATGGATCAGATTTTTAAATACACACAGACACAAGACCTTACAGATGTGCCTGACTTCTGAGACAGGGTCTTAAATCGCAGACATTGTTATTTTCATGCCACATGTAACAGCAGGCACTCTTTCCAATCATAACTTAAGAGTTGGTCCCCGTGCAGACGTAAAGAGGTTAACCCTTCACTTTTGGAAGCTGTTGACTGGTTTTCTTGCCACTCCTTTACTTTATCACAGTAATTGAGACTCTTTCATGGTACTTTTCTGTTTCTTTTCCTAGATATATAATGTACTGGATAGATCCTCAACATGCTCAATCACAGAGAACTAATTTGACTGTATTGTTTGACAAGTGTTCCTTACAGCTTGGTGTGAGTGAGATGCAATCTAAGAACAATTATGCCATTTTCTGAGAACAGTATGGGGCAGGTAAGAACCATTTTAGATATTCACAGGTTAAATGTAATGACCACTCTAAGTGTTGAATTTCAGAGTTTGTAGGGATTTTTTTTTCTTCAGACCAGATTGCTTTTGCTCAGGGTGAGAAAAGAAAGTGAAATATTGGCATTGTACACATGTGTAAGTAGATATGGTATAATATATGAATTGCTGATACTCTTGTTCTCACCACTTCTTGCCGTTTGTACTTACTTCTTTAAAAGCTGCAGGTTCTGTGGCTGTCTGCCACATGAAAAGAGGATCTAGTCATTTTCATATATGGTGAGGACTTAATTCTAATTCTGCAGCACATCAGGTACCTAATCTTAAAAAATGGTAGGTAAAAGACCCTGAAGGTGCACTGGCATTTCAGAGGTAGTGAAGTAAAAGAGCTCAAGGTTGCAGAGGACTGAAACCCATCTGAGTCACGTCTTTGAAGCCCCTGTTGGACTTTTAAATTTTTATCACTCCTGATATTTGTTCTCGATGGCAAATTAACAGCCTTCCTTGTGCCATTCAGTTTCCTTTCCGAAGACAAGCCTTAAATTTTGTCTAACTGCCTGAATTTACTACTCTTCTATTTTTCACACGACAGAATCAATACCAGGACTGAAGAAGAGAGGATAAAAATTTATGGTATCTTGCAATTTAATGGTTGAAAAGATGCAATTTGAAAGATCATAAATTGTGAAGGAGCTTATGCTTCATTGCACTTGATTCAGTGCTTGCTGTTAGAACTTGATTTGCGAGTGTCTGCAAAGTGTGATTAACGAGGCGATCAATGTGCAGTGCAGCACAGTATGGCACTCCTAATGCTCTTCATTAGAATAAATAAAATAAATTGACTGCAGCTCTATGAAAACTCTGTAATGGTTAAAAATCAAAGAATGTCATCCCCCAGCCACGATTTAGCTTCTCGCAGTCTGCATCCACCTTGATCACATTACCCTGACAGCCTTGTCTCTGAACCTGCAGGGGCCCTGAGACAAGCTCGCGGTGAGGGAAGTAAAAGGAAGTGGTGTGTCGGCGGGGGCCACAGGCTATTGCTTAGTTGACTGGTAATCATAAATCGGAGGGCTTTTGTACTGAAAGTGTTGGGGGGAATGCAGTTTGTGGAGTATTAATGCATGAAATAGCATTTCAAGCTGATAAACGGTTCGCAGAATGGTCAGTCTGCGCAGATTGCTCTTCCCTCTTTCTTTTTCATGAAGGCATATTGTTTGTAATAACATTTACCAGGAGAATTTATTCCACTTCATCTCATGTTTTCTTGCCAGACAGCTTGGTATTGCTGTCGTGGAGGGAGGTGGGGGTGTCAAACTCAGCTGTAATATTCACTCCTCCTGCCTGTCCTCTTCGGATTATTGTCTTTTCAGATTAGACTATGTTGAATTGGCCACAATATGAGCTGTCACGCAGTCACTTAGCTTGGCCCTTCAATTGATTTCTTGCTACGTCTCCCATGTGGTTGTTAAAATCAATTAACTATAAGTAACTGGGCAACAAAACACATTTTTAAATGAGCTGGTATTGATATTTTCATCTTTCTCCATTAAAAGCAAGGTATCGACTCAAAGGTTTATGTTATGTGTCATGTTGTCTCTTTGTCTACACTATTACTGGGAAAATATGAACCACGTAGCTACAGATCCATGAGTGTACAGCTGATGAACAGCACCAGCTAAAGCAAATATCACATTCTTAACATCAGAACAGCTGCAACGAAAAGGAAGTTATCATTTGTGTATTTACATGTTTACATCTGTTTGTTTCTCAGCTTGCTGATGTGATTCCTGCACAGCGAGAGGAGATTTATGTTTCCGTTTGTGTGCACTTGCAGCTGCTGATGAGATGTGTCTCTGTGCAGGAAGATGAGAGGGTACCTGTCGGAGTCCGCACGTCAACCAGCGGCCCTCCCTGCTCTTGTCTTTGCGACACCTTTGGGCTTCTACTGTAGGGTGAGTCACCTCTCCTCCCGCTCAGCCCAACCTTTATTAGCTCTCTGCCCATTAAACATGACCTGAGTGCTCATTTTGCATGGAGACATTTAATTGCGTGCTGCTGAGGCACTAGCCTTAATAGGCTAAGTGCTGGCTCCAACGCCGACTACATGCGCTGTATATGCACTGCAAAACTTTCCTCCTTCCTGCACCCCCCCAACCACCACCGCCACCACACATTATTTAAATCATCTTAGAAATCACACTTTCAGATATGAACATGTCAGATTTGTGTAAATAAATTACAGATAGAAGAATTCCTCCTTCACAAATATTTCCATTAAGGAGTTGTTTATTTGTGCGCAGTCTAATCACGCTTTGGAAGTCATGTTTGTCATTTATGAAATTTGGAACCAGCTGTATTTAGCTGGACTAAAGTAGCTCCATCATGACAAAATAATAGGTTATAGCTAGCCAACATTGAACAGTCTGATTTTACACACTAGATTTTAAAGAGGCCTTCAATTTTCTTTCATGGTGCATACATGATCAAAAATGTTTAATGAAAACATTGTTAAAATAAAAAAAAAAACAGGTTTGTTTTAATTTGCACTTTCGCTAATTAAGAAAATCCATCCAATCTGGTAGGTTTCCAAGTTCTTAGCAGCCACCCCCTGCATGTTAGTGGAATACCAAATAGAGGAGCTGGTGGTGTTGGCAAATCACCCTTAAACACCTTTTTAATTATTTTTAAATACTGTATTTATCAAAAAAGACTACAGAACATTGCTCTTACAGCGGGTGATAATATACACTGTTTGACAGCAAAATAGTAAACACCTAACACACACACACACACACACAATAAAACAAAAAATCTGTTTATTCACAAAGTTAAATGAAAATCTGAGGGATATTTGACAAAGTAGTGTAAGATAATTGGCAGGATAAACGTTAAATCTAAATTGTACAATTTACATATTCAAATTAGTTTCACCAGAATAAACTATAACATTACTGTGGTTATCTGATTAACATCCTCATCCTCCTTTGTCTTCAGAGTTAGAGAGCATGTCAGACTTTCTGTCTCTGTGGAAACGAAGCCAAACTTACACTTTAGTGCATTTTTGATTATTCCAACACACCCTGTTATATATAGAATCTGCAATTCTGCCCTTAACTGTTGTAACATTACTACCTCCAAACATCTGATGTTTACTACATTACTTTTTATGTAAATTATGAACGGCGCTGAATACTTTTTATTTTCTCTGTCTGTGTGGTCATTGTCCAGGTGGTCAGTTTGTGCAGGGTTTGATTTTTCTTATCCAGGGACTGTTTTATCCGTCCCTAATGGGAGGTTCGTTTCTTGTCCCTTGTTTGCTTGAGATTTCCGCAGCAACTGTGGGTCAAACCCCAGACATGGTGGCCACTGATATATTCCATGAGAGAGCACTGGATACCCTAAAGTAATTATTGCAGCATCCTGATTTTTTTGGGGTTTTTTTGTTCTCTTGATGATTTCCCTGGGTATCTCTTTTCAAATGGAGGACAATGTGTGCAATCATTTCTATATTTTTGTTTTCCACCATCAGCCAGAATACTGCTAATAATCCACGAAGGGGTTTTTTTCTGAAAGGTAAACTGTAACCGAGCGCAGCCAAATGGGAAGGGTCAGCGGCGAAACAAAACAGATCAAGTTTTTTTGTTTTGAAACTGTGTTTATAGTAGGCTTCATGTTGCATGGCGTGTGTCCATGAATAATAGACAGCACAATTTATTTCCAAAGATTGCTTCAAGACCACGAAAGTGCTCAGATGAGATAAACAGATGTTGACTACACATAGAAAACCTGTTTTTTTCTTTTACTACCTCATGTTGTAATGAATTTCATGTTAGTAAGTTTTCATTTCACTCGCAAATAGATGCACACAGCTCAGTGTGAGGTACATCAAACTGGAAAACAGTTGCATGCGCCTCTCTTTCCAGCTGTTTGGATTAGGAATTTATTAACTGCAGGCCAGAGTGAATATACAGAAGATATATGGTTTATTCTGTCAGTTTGAGAGCAATGTAATTCTGTTTTAACATTATTCAGGTTTATTCTTACACTAATAAAGACATTTATTTAAGAATGTACAAGCGCACAAATACGCACAAGCTGTGGTAGAAGAAAGATTCAGATCCTTCACTTAAGTAAAAGAACACCAGAGTGTAGAAACACTGAATTAGAAGTAAAAGTCCTACATCGAGAAGAGACTCAGTTTTAAGTTAAAGTAGAGAAGGTTTATCAGCAGAATATACTTAGAGTATCAAAAGAAAAAGTACTCATTATGCAGAATGGCCCAATTTCAAAGTGTTATATTATTATAGGCACAGTATTATATTATGGGATTATTATTACAGATGGATTATTATTACTTGTCAGCAGCATGTTAGTGATGTAGCTGGAGCTCATTTTAACTACTTTATACTGTAAAGTAACCAGAGCTGACAAATATATGTAGTGGAGTAAAAAATTATAATATTTCCCTCTGAAATGTAGTGAAGTTGAAGTGTTAAGTAGAATAAGATGAAAAATACTGAAGTACAAGAGCCTCAAAACTTTACTCAGCGTCGGCGTTAGGAATCCGGACCCGTCCAAATGGCTCTCTGTGCCCCCTCAGATAAATTCACTCACTAGCAAAAACACGTGTTACAAGTCGAATTAAGTCATACTTATTGGTAATGGAAGACTAAACATTGTGTAATTCAAAATAAGGCACAGAACAAAGAAACTGTTTCTTACTTTAAATAATGAGCCCCTGCCCAGCCAATTAAAAACAACAATTAAACAATTAAAAATACAAGTACAGTCTGCACTTTTGGACAGTACTTGAGTAAATGTACTTTCCACCATTATACACGAGGGATTAAAAAAGTCAGTGATTCGTGTCCACATCTACCCTGTGATGCAGTTTTAGCACTGACCATGTGCAGGTTTTGCAATTGGTGCATGATTTGCTGTCATACACTTTCTGGTGCATCTTTTTATCTCCCGCCATCCTCCTCCAGGCTGAGGACAGAAGCGGCACCGGTCTGTTACTTCCTGCTACATAACAGTGGGATGAATATCATTGTATAAAATCATTGCTTTGAAATTTTAACAACACACTCCTCATCACGTTGGAGCATAAGGAGCTGGGAGGGGGCACAGGGCAGCCAAGCTGTGAATAGCCCTCATCAGTGAGGGTGAGGGTTCAGATCCTTATATTAGTTATACAGGAGTCACCCTCCCCGACCTAAGGCAAATAAGCCACTTAACGCAATTATTTGCAATCACTAAATGTGGTATTCATTATAAAAGAATTTTTTTTTCTTGCCTCGACATAATTTCCTATTGTTCGTGTGAAAATGGCAACCAAAAGAGCATTTTAAGTGTTATTGTGGAGAGAAGGGCATCTTTTTTTTAAAGGCTGCTTCAAAGTCTGAATAAACTTTCAAATTGTGAGATGAAAGTGAGCCTTATTGTGCGCAGAACCCCTCCGAGAGAGGAAATGGCAGGCTCCTGGAGCATATTGTATTGGGCTGATTTGTAAATATAAGCTTTTGAAATGCAGGACAATACACCATCATGAATATTTCAGCTGTTGCACATTTCATGCTATTATAATACTTGAACTGTTTTATTAACCTTATCAGTAGGTATTGTGGTTGGAGATATGCCATCTGATATGATACCTGGCACCTATAGATGAAATCACAGAGAGGGAAGTGTCTACACTAAGCTGATCGCTCACAGAATAAGAAGCATGCGAGAGAGCAGATGAACAATTATTCCAAACTTTCCCTCTAGTGTTTGTCTGTACATCTGTCTTTGTTTGATTACAGTTTCAAGAACAGAAGCCTCACTCTCTTCAGCCTCCTATCAGTGTGGGGCGTAATATGCTATTTGGTAATGCAAACCAAATATCTCACTAATTAGCAGTTCCCTCACGTTGCTATATGTTTTTTCGCTCTGCATATTTCTGCCTTCCAGATAGTAATGCAATTAAGCACAACATTTTTTTTTCCCCCGACAAAATTGCTTAAGTAGATGTAATTAGGGAGTGAATGTTTTGATGAGGACAGAACTTATGGAATATATCCATAAACCTTCACTCTGCAACACCATACAGTAGCTATAGGAAGTGTGCATTTATAACTTTGTAGTGTCTCTCATTTAAAGGATTGGTTTACATTTTTAAAGACTATTTTGATACAATACTCACACGACCATATGTAGATTAGAAGCACTACTGGTCGCTGTATTTGTTCCTCCTCTTTACAGTGTAAGTTACTGAGACCTCGTTCTGTATAAAAATGCAGTCTAAAGATCAGCTGAAGTTCATAAGATCAATCAAACCAAATCAATCAAAAATTTGGTCATTTCAGGCCAAAATTCCCATCTTTCTGTTTCCCCAGACAGTGTTTCCTTGCTGAGCAGCAGGAAGGCACAGTAACAAAAAGACTGAACTTAACTAAATTTAAAAAGAAAACGTCTGCATGCATTCTTGCAAAGAAAGAGGAGTGTGGATTTTGTCCCCCATTAGAAAGTGATTTCCTCACAGCCAGTATGAACAGGAGGAATGATTATGATGACCAAGTATTGTTTTAATGTACTCAGATATATTACTTAAGTAAAGTAGCAATACCACGGTGTAGAAATACTTTGTTACAAGTAAAAGTCCTGCTTTCAAAATGTTACAAAAGTATTAGCATCAAAATATACTTAAAGTACCAAAAGTAAAAGTAGAATGCAGAATGGCACATTTCAGAATTATTCAGAATATTATTGAGCAATACTTATTGATGCATTAAGTGGCATCACTTTAATGTTGCAGTTGGTAAAGGTGGAGCTCATTTTAATTGCTTTATATACTGATGGGTAGCTTGTAAATTTCCCCCAAGTTCAATAAAGTCTTATCTTATCACATCATAATTTATTTGTTGGGTATATTTTGTATTATTAATCTGAATCTGCAAAGTAACTACTAACTAAAGTTATCTGCTAAATGTAGTGGAGTAAAAAGTATAATATTTGCCTCTGAAATGTAGTGGAGTAGAAGTATTATATGGCAGAAAATGGGAATACTCAAGTAAAGTACAGGTACCTCAAAAAGTACAGTACTTGATTAAATGTTGTCAGTTACTTTCCACCACTGGGCATGTAAGTATTGTTTTAAAATGTGAACCTATCATTTAAGTGTAACAGTCAAACACAAGGATCAACTCTTAAATAAGTCTTGCATGAGGATTGTTTCCATAATGAAGTATACTTTACTCAAAAATACTAATGTGTATCCTGAAACTGCTCATTATATAACGTGTGTGTGTGTGTGTGTGTGTGTGTGTGTGTATATATATATATATATATATATATATATATTGGTATTGTGTCATTTAAACTACAATGAAAAGCCTTCATTTAGAGAGGAAGCAGTTGAAACAGTCCCTTCTCTCTTTAAGCCCTATATACTGAGTTTGAGAACTTGTGGTGGCATGCGCATCTGTGTGAAAACTGGTGGCAGCATGATGCGTCACAATCGCCTCTGATCAGTTACAATGGAAATAAATAATTCATGCTGGAGGAAATGAGTCTAATTAGCAGGCAGTTTGGGTCCTTTGATAAAGCTGAGGACTAATTCTATGAAGGGCAGGAAGCTCTGTCATCAGTCAGCCCTGAACAGATTAGCATCTATTATGAATGAGGGACGAGCACCCTGGTGAAACCAAGTGTGTCCGAGAGACAAACTTAATAACTCCTGCGATGGGACAAACTTCCCCGCACCCTTCAACCCCCCCACCCCCTCCTCCTCCTCCTCCTCCTCCTCATCAGTCTCTGCTTCCATCCTGCAGGTCTATTGTGTGCAGGTAGAAGCTTGCCGCTGCAATGGAGAGACTTGCCCCTCTGTCCATCACCCTGACAGCTGTGGAAATACATTCGCCATGCTGCATTAAGGAGCGTCCACAGTGTTTAACACCAGACTTAAACACAAAGGGAACCTGGGGCACCTTCTCCATGGCCATTTTCCACATCCTTGCACCATATTCTCGGCTGTTAAAGAAAATATCACTTCATGTCAGTGCATTATTTCCTCACAGGCTTTGTTTTAGCAACTTCTGAAGAATGCAGAGCACTAAAGAGATGTAGATGTGAAGCTTGTGTAGCAAAATGATGCCACATCTCTCCTATTTCTCAGCGAGAACAACTACAATAAAGGGCAATTAGAACTGAGTGCAGAGCCGTTGTGACAAGCAAAGGTCCCGGTATCAGGGGGGACACACGTGGGCGGGGTGGACCTGTCAGCGCTACATTGAGGGAGATAACAATAAATAGCTAATAATGACACTTAATGAGCTTGATGAAGTTGATTTGTTATGGAAAAAGTGCAGCAAATGGTGGATGTAGGCGACGTGATGAGAGATTGATTTTAATAGATAGGAAACTCTGTTGGGGCTTTGCTGCACAGTGGGGCTGCAGAGGTTGGAAAAGGTACAAAGGGATGCTGAATGGATTCTCACGAGGCATATTTGAGATAATTAGATAAATTTCACACTAAAATACATCATTCACTCAAGGACATTATGAGCATGTTACATTTCTCAGCATACACAGGATTTCATATATTTCCAAGAAACGGCTGGTCTGATTATTTTTGACTTACATGTTTCCAGCAAGTGCGGTATGTTCATACTGTATATGAATGTCGTTAAATGCTATTATGGGAGCAGTAATGCCAGATAATTATCCCTCCCACTCAGACTTGACTGCTGCTGAATTTCTCTCATTTCACCACATAATTGTCTATGATTGAATTGGAGATTTTATATACTTCTCTGTTCTTTCAGGCTGAGTTGACTTTCCACAGTGACGGTGGAGGTTATCACAGGCCCTACAAGTCCCCCGAATTGCCCTGTAAACAACATGAAATAGTGAACAAAGTTTCCCTGGCTTTCAATATGCCTCTCCCAATTTTCCCTCGAAAGCGACAGAAAGTCAGATGAAGGGAAGTTTAATTAAGTAAGAACCTGTTGAGGAAGATTTCCAATCATGGTCTTCAGAATGAGTGCATTCAGCGTATTCATCTCCAGGCGATATGCTCTCTCTTTATCCAAGTGTGCGCTGGAGTTCTCTAGAGGGACCCCAGTTAATTGAATACATTAAAGTAGAGCGCCGGAGGCTTTATTTATTTTTCTACTTTAGTCAGACTTGTTTAAAGGAGACCAACTGCTGATGTTTGGCCCCTTCTAGAGTTTAAATGGTCTCTACACTGGGAGTGGCGTGCAGGAGTAGTGGTTTGAGAAGAGATTTGATGTAATCCACAGCTTATTTATTCACCATGAACCCCTGAGTGAGCCTAGTTTATGTATTTGGCAGTCATTCAAATGTGCATCTTGGCCCTCAGGCCTGTGCCCCATTATGTATCTAAAGGACTGAATACAGAGGAACCTATGGAGGTTTCATTTTGTTCCCTTTAATGTTTGTCTGCTGCTTCTGCTGCATTTTTCTCCCTTGTAACTTTTACCACAAGTTGCGCCACACTCTTTGCTAACATGAGCCAAATTGACCTTGTTCATATGATCGCTATTCATTGTAGCAAATCATGCATGAAGCAGCTTTTGACGTATGAAGATAAATCACAATCATTCTCATTCTCAGCCATTTTACAACAGATTTTGTGTTTCTTGTTTTCAGTGAACGAAAACATGTGAATTCAAATCAAATGTGCCTCTTGGACACATTTTGTGGTTTTGTATGAAAAATGTTTTTCCATATTGTAATTGGATATGCGTGACAGTTTTTACAGATGTAAAAAAAAAATACATATACACACATTTTTTCCCCATTTACATTCGGCAATATATGTTTTACAGGTGAGAACATAACTTTATCTGCAAGCAAACAATCTAAAGGTGGAAATGTAACTTTGACACAGGAAATAGTAAATCTGAGGTTTTCATATTAAAACAAACATAAATCCAAAATGTATGTGCCATATAGTCACATGTGGGTTTACATATTAGAGTTTTAGTAAAGTTTTTGTTGTGAAAAATCCCTTTAATTTGTCTGTTTCTTTGCACATCTGTAATGATGTAGAGAAGTGCTCACTGACTTGTTAAGCTCTAAATCCAAATATTTTTTTTTTTAGATATTATATACAGAATATTAGTTGTCTCATTAGTTACTAACAGTTACTAAAGGTTGCAGCCTCGCTGGGGTGAGGAGGACTTTGATTCTGACTTCATATTACCAGTTAATGCTGTTTCAAAGCAAATAAGATCATAAAAGAAGCTGTAAGTACACAACTTTCAATTACATACAGTATGAACTGAACCTGGATCTGCATGGGTCAGAGGGAATGTAGGAATGACAGAGGTGATTCTTTAACAAGCAGCTTGACTGGTGGACCTCGGGGTATTAACATCATGTGATGTGTGAAATCCAGACGCTGGCTTTCTCCCCAGTGGGCACCGAGATCATATCCCTGTACAATACTCATTAGTCAACATGCTCTTCACCTCCATCGTCACATTTATCACAACGACACAGAAAACTTACTTGCACAAGCACATTATATGCTCATTAATAACCTGGTACAACATTCATCTTGCCGAGAAAATTAATTTCCTTGCTGTGGTCCATTCAAACCAATTGTCAAAAACCTTTTTCTTTGTTTTGCTGAGCAGGAGTTGCTCTTTCCCTTCAATCATAGTTAAAGAGGTAATGGGACAAATATTATTTTGCATTATTTTAAATTGGCTGGTTATCAAGAAATGGAGCGGACTTTGAAGGGTCTCAACCTGCTTTTTTTCGCATAACAAACGTGAATTTGCAGCCTACAAAAGTGCTTTTTAAAGGCATCTTTGCTGTTGAGAAAGTTCTTTGTCTACAGTTTAATCTGAATATGTAAAACACTGTCATTTGAATACCGGGATGCCTTTTAATAAAAAGGACTAAAGTGAGATTTAAAATGAACAAGGTGATTAAGAGCGACTGTGTTGGACATTTATGTAGCAGGACTGCACATAATGAATAAAGATTCATGCTTTAGTTCCAAATTTAAATTTTTGCACAAAATGTGCCTGATGTAGTCAGCTTTTAATCACCTTACTGACAGGAGTAACTGCTTTCATTTAACCTTGACTGAAGATCATGAATTCTAAAGCATTTAATTGGATACGTCATTTAACAGAATGAACAGAGCAAATTTTCACCAATTCAAAGGCTCAGATTGACAGACAGTGGCAGTAAGACCCACCACAATTAAAGCTGATCTGTATTCACTGGCCCTGTCACCCATCGCCATTAGTGATGTGACTGTTTGATCATCTCTGCAGAGAAACTTTGCTGAACTTCACCTTGTTTTGAAAGGACTCGACGTTGAATGAAAGACGAAGGTTGAGAAGG
The DNA here is from genome assembly GCA_002120245.1 of Maccullochella peelii. NCBI lineage: Eukaryota > Metazoa > Chordata > Actinopteri > Centrarchiformes > Percichthyidae > Maccullochella > Maccullochella peelii. Next base: position 429,903 of record LKNJ01000032.1, read on the forward strand.
GGAAGGGACTACGGAGGATAGCGACACACACACATACACACACCTATCTACCTCTGGGACCAAAGCTCCCTCTGATGCACCTCTAGTTTAACAGCAGTAACCATCCTGTAAAATGGACGTGACAGCACAAAAGACAACAGTGCAAGTCTCACACCATTATGTTTATTATCTCCATCAGTGGCTTAATTGAAATGTTTCAAAATCAGAAAATAATAATGCCATCTTTTTGAGACATTGGAAGTAATGGCTTTGTCTCGTCGCTCTCTGCAGACAATTGCCCCAGTGATGTGAAAAACTGTGTCAAGTGGTACACAGTGAAATGTGCGGCAGACACTTAATTGTTTTCCTGCCTTTGACTTCAGAGAGAACAAATTCAATCTGTGTGCCAGACATTTCCTCTGTGACTAAGCCTAACCAGCCAAAGCATGTTTGGTTAAGCAACCAGCCCCAGGGTCAAATCTCAGATTTTGCAATTACAGTTTTTTTTTTTTATCCACAAAAATAAAATGTGTTATTTAAATGAACATAGCTTTGGGATGTTTCTGTTAACCAGATCCAATATAGTGGTTCTCAAAGTGAGGTCTGGGGACCCCTGTGGGCCCTTTGGAGTGCCCTGGGGGTTCTCCATAAAAATGAATTGTAGATTAATTTCACTCTATTTTAACTTATAATTTCACACAGGGAGAATAGATTGTCTGTTTTTGGGTCATCAACAAGACGTCTCTATATTTATTCTGGAGGTCTTTGATGTTTTACTCTTTTCTTGTGAAGATCATTGAGAATTTATAATATTTTAAGGGATAGACAATCTGTAGTTTTGATCTGAATAACAATGTTTCTGCTAAATCATTGCAACATTTATACATACTATAATAGGGAGGTTAAAAGGATGGATGGAGGATTTACACACAGAAACACACAAAACAAATGTACTAAACGTTGAATCTGTATAATATCACAGGCGACAACTGGAAACACGCCTCAGACCAAACGTTTTATTCTGTCCTCTGGGGAAAAAGCTTCTAAAAGATTTTGCAACTGGGATGATACACACTGGCTTATTCCAGCTGGATTTGATCAACGCTGACATTTTGGAACAGAAGAAAGGCATGTTAAAGGAAATGCAGATTAGGGGGACCAAATCAAATCCACTCAAGTGTTGTTCATTCTGCCCCGCCACAATACAAACCATGTGTGCTGCTTTTAAGTGGTGAAAATAATCTTAAGATTATAGAGTGGTCTCTGGTGCTAATTGTCTCAGAGCTGTTTTTCTTTTGCTCCCATTAATTCTTCCTTTAAGAGCTTTCCCCTGAATGTTTTAACTACATTTTGTCAACTGTTAGCTTTGGAGATATTGTTTGATGGCAAATGTAATGAGGGAATCATCATTTCAACATGTGTGGTGAAACAGATCTCACAAATGTTCTCCGGGACAGCTGTCGCAACAGATTTGAAATGTTAAGAAGTTTATGCTGCCTCAGAGGAAAAGCACTTAGCGCCTGCTCACTGATGTGTGCCGTTCTCATGCTCAGTGAGGGAAGAGTCTGACAACAGGTTTGAAGCATGAACAACTTCACAGCATCACATATGAGATTCAACACAGATGCACTCAGCTACATACGAATGCTGCATTTGAAAAGCCTCAGATTCAACATTTATGGAGATTTTATCCTGAAAATGTCATTATCTCATGAAAAATGTTGTCCCCCTGCACTCAGAAATGTGTGTTGCTTATTGTTTCTTCACTTGGATGTTTTACCTTCACTGTGCAGAATGATGTATGTTTGACACTACAAGTCTGTTTTCACATTCATCCGTTGAAGGGGGAAAGTTTCTCTGTTCTCTCAGTTTAAAACGTCAACGTATGAGAGGATTTTGTGATATCGCAACTAGTTTGGCAGCCAATCATGGTCCAAAACTAGAAACCTACAGCACACATACACTGAAAATTGACTTTTCAATGAAGTAGGAGGCATCTTGTGTCCAGCAGTTAAACATATTTGCATTTTCATATATTCTGGATTTTTCAGCGAGGGAGAAGGAGTAGATGTGCTATTAAGAAAATTCTTAACAAGGTCATTTAACTTTTTTGTGGAGAAACCATATCAGACAAATTATTATTCCAAAAATGGATTCAGAGTGTTTTTATATGTATTAAAACATGTCTGGTGGGTAATCTCAAATAATGCACATTTAATTTCTGACTGAAGTGGTCCAGCTGTAGCTCGCTGCCACAGGCTGTTTCTCACCTATAACACACTCTCATCAAGTCTCACTCCAACTTTTCTCAAGTGATCTACATCCACTGAGGATTTTTCACAGCAACGCACGCACTTCTATTGTTGCTGAATAGGTCAATCACTAAAAAAAAAAGAAAGAAAGAAAAAAGTCTAAAGCAAACCGACACCATCCACTTATCCCTCTTTACCTCCCAACACCCCTCCCTTCTCTCGCCTTGCAAACCAGCGAAGGCCATCACTTGTCTGGAGTTAATGGTGACGCAGGGCAGAGCAGCATGCATAGGTGCTTTCATGACTGATTGATATTGTTGGGTTTAAGGCTATAATATTTAACAAATGGTCCATTCTAAAGGGCCCACAGGGAATTTTGAAATTCCTTGCTGTGAAACAAAAAGCAACTGCTGCAGCACCAATTGGTTTGTAAGTGATAACCACAGAATTAAGTAAGCACACTGCAGGGATACTGTAGCCATCACAAGAATGAGGGTCTGTAATTATCATGCTGGATTTTAACCAGACGCTGATGCATTTTGAAAACGATAGTGACACTCATATTTGGTCCAAAATGCCCTGTTGTCAATAGCAGAGTTTTATGTTATGTTTACTGTATGTATAAGATTTCTAGTGAACTCTTTCTCCTCAGCTTCCAGGAAAGCGCTTTGACAGCTAAATTGATACAGCACTTCATCTTCTTGTGGCTGGAATGAGCACTTTTATTCTTTATGAACATGTTTTTTAAATGTAAAGCCACAAGTTCGGAAGATGTGACCTCGCTCATGAATACGGATTGATCTGAGGTTATGTATATTTCATGTGTTACTGATTTGTTTTGACAGCGTCACTCAGTGTATCCACTCCACTGAAATGCGTCCCGGGCTTGTCCGTTTGCCTGTAGCCTGGATTCATGGCCAGCAATGAATTGAGTGTTGAAGGGTCTGAAGGAGAGAGTTAATGAAGTAAAAATTAATGAAGCACGTGAGCACCACCATCTCAAGGCTGTAAGCTCCTCTATGCCCCATTTATAATGTATGATCTCAATAAAATCAATCCAATGTACCAGTTCTCACTTAGGGTAAGAATAGATTTACAGATTACAGCCCTGTGTTCCCCTGGTCATAATTACCCCACCACCACCACCACCACCACCCCTCTCTCTCTCTCACCTTCCCCTCCCCCTCCTACAGTCAAAGTGTGCTGCTGGACTCTTTTAGAGAATTTAATGTGAAGTTTCACAACACTGTGCGCAGACAATGTCATCGTCCTCCTGTCACATCGCTGAATATTCGGCTCTGATGCCACAGGTACAAAAACCGTCACAGCCTCTTCTTTAAAGACATGAGGAGGACCAAAATGTACTGATTTTCTGTCACACATTAAACGACTTTCACTTTGACTGTTTCCTGGTTTGCAGAGCAGCATTTTGTGCCCTCTGTATCGTTTTTTATTTGATTAAATGTATGTGATGTGTGAGGAGAAGCTCTGATAGCCCTTTCACTTTTCTCCTCCACTCCTGAAGACTTGTTGAAAGTTGAAAGAAGATTAAGTGCACCAAGTTGCCTGTATTAGAGCTCCCCCTTCAGGTGTCATGGAGAACCATGTTGGCCTATCAGGAGACTGAACTCTCCACATGATGAGAAGCAGCAGCGTTACATTACAGTGTGTCCACGTTATTTATCATCAGCATTGATAGATCATGAGCATCTATTTTGGAGGCTTATATTCTTCTTTAAAAATCTTTTTGACAATATTTTTGGTGACAACTGCAAAGAAAATACTTTGTGTCCAACGAAATATGCAATTAAAATCCCCATGGTAATTATACTTACTGTGTTGTATATTGTGAAAAATGTGCAAAAATGAAAATGTTATCTTAAATATCTACAGCTCACTGTATACTGTATTTACTGTATACCGCACACCCACTCTATATAAAGTGTGCGTGAGATTATTTGCATAATTTTCATATGTTGTGTATCATCAGTTGTCAGTTGTCTCACTCCTCCTGGAACTGAACTTTTAAATTATGTGAAGCTGCAGTTTCAAGTATTTTAAGCATTAACATCAACTACAGTTTAACGCGTTTATGAAATGTATGAATCCCAAGTGGAGAAGCAGCTGATTTTGTTTTAGATAAACCCATACATGCTTTAGACAGTGCACATGAAAAACAGAATTGTCAAGTTCAGCTTCCTGATGTGCCTATCCCTCCACCTCCATGAACAATTCTGTATTTATAATGTCATCTTATCACGCTCCCCTTGAAGGCAGCAGCAAGTGCACTTATGCCTTTCTTTGTTAGGGTGAGTTGGCAATTTCCTGTGAGATGGAGCAACTGCAGGCAGCCCTTTTCTTTGATAATGTTCCTGACACCTGGACCAAACTGCTGTTTCCATCACTTTGCAGGCTGGAACAGGAGGAAAGGAACATGTCATAAGCCTCCTGCCACCCAGAGTCACTCACTGTGCATTTAGCAGCACTCTCCTCACTACACTTTCCGGGATGTAGAGGTCAGAGCCAGAGGGAGATTCTTGTGTGGAAAGTTGTCTTGCTGAGATGCATCAAAAAGTAAGAACCGCCAATATGACTCCTCTTTTTTATCTTAATCTTTCATCTCACTTTAGTATTTACCCAATTACCTTGCACGTATTCACTGAAATAACATGGCTTTACATGGTGTACCACGGTGTACCATGTTACATTTGTACCATGTAAAGCTGGTTATTAAGCAGCAAGCCTGAAAGGGTGTTTATTACAGAGGCCTGACAGATTGATTCTAAATTATAATTAATCAGTTGATTTTGACCCACAGATTGTGATTGTGCCCTGTGAGTTTCATTTATTCAGCTTTTCTTCTGGCTCTACTACAATCACAGTAGACCTGCAGGACTCCCAAGCAAATTAACAGTCTTCACGCTACCCTGCAGCCATAATGAAAATATCAGTCAATCAAAACCCATATTATGCTGTGAAATCCTACCACATATCTCCAGACCTGCATACAAATAGAAACGGCAGAATAAGTGCTCAACCTGTTTCAGCTTTATGGCTGGCAATACATCAGTGGAACAATGTTTAAAAGCCTTGCTGGGCAGAGCACGTCCAGCTGAAGCACCCCTGTACTGAGATTTGCTACTTTGCTATCTGTCGACGTGCAGTAAAAAGCAGATAATCTGGATGTTAACATGCTTTGGGGATATCCAGCCTTAATTCCTGGAGGTAGGAGAGCAGGGCATGCAGGGATGTGGGGCCCATCTGCGACCTGTCTGCAGGTCCGGTGATGTATAGCTGTGGGCTGGACGGCCACAGTCAGGGCTGTGTGTTGCTGCTCAGTGTGCCATGGCACTCAGGGCACTTCAACCCCCAGTCCCTCCTTACAGGTACCCCGCAGCCCGCCACCGTGCGCTACTCATTTACTGCTACACTGGTTTTCATAATTAGCGCCGCAAGGCCTCATTAAATCTGCTCTAATGAATAAATATTGTATTTCATAGCCTGATTACCAGATCAGCTCAATGCTTGAGCGTTGTAAACAATTACTTCCCTAAATATTCATCACCCCAAAGTGGATGATCATTGGTATTTAATACAAGACTAGTATTTTCAAGTGCATCTTTATTATACTAATAGTAGTTTTTGAAATGTTCCTTTTGGAGGGGAAAAAGGCAGAAAGAAGAGGAGTTGTTTATTAGGAGTTGCATTCTTGCTGTAACCTTAAAAAGTATTATGATAATGATGTTATTTATGCACCATTTTATTAATGCAGTACAATACAAAAACCCTATCTCTAATTGTGAAGCTTATGTTTTTGCGTCAGAGAGATGTCAATTCAACGGCATGGTCGTTTTTAGCCATTTACCATAATTAGTGCTTTAACGAATTGCATTACATATAGAGGTATTCCAAATATAATGTTCTACTCATATTTATCTTAATCGGACTGGACAAATCCATTTTACGGATATTACAAATGTATCCAATTAACTGGGTATTCATTTTTGTATTCCTGGTAAAATATGACCAGGCTTTTTCTAAAATATTGTTTATTGTCAATAATATTTATTTTATTGTTTTGTTTCATTGTTGTGTCAGCAGTTGTGTAATTAATAAGCACCAGATTTACAGACTTAATTAGGAATACACAGTAATGAGTACTTATTGGATTTGTAAATCGACAAAATTATTTGATTTCAAAATCTTATGATCTAGTTAAACAGTTTAGTCGCTGTCACAGTCTGTCTCCCTGTCCCTCCTCTCCTGCCAAATCTGTGTTTAACCAGTGCTATGTTTCATTAGTCCACCAGATGCCCTCAGACATTCCCCTGCCATCCTGCCACTCCCATCTGCCCTGTAATCACCACATTCCCCTCACCTGAGCTTCCCTGCCCATTTCCACACCTGCACCTCATTCATCGGTCACTCCCTACATATACCGGTCCCCTTCCTTTTGTTCACTTGTCGATTCATACTGGTTGACATGTGTCTACTTTCCATATTGTTGTCTAGCCTTTTTTTCCTGTTCCTTTGAGCTTCTGTTACCTGGACCTGCCTGTAAGCTCATTTAGTGAAATGAAATCATTGAACTGCATGAGCCTCCCTGTTTGTCTGCATTTGGGTACTTTCCCTGTCGCCTGAATTACTCCTTGTGACAGTCGCTGTTACTTTAGTCTGCAGGAGACTGCAGGAAGTCACTGAGTGAGGCACATTTTGGAGAAACCCATGCTAGCTGTTTGCCCCTTAATTCATCCATGGTTTTCCCATTTCTAGCCTTTATGCTAAGCTAAGCTAACCAGCTGTTGGCTCCAACTACACATATATTATACAGACATGAGAATGGTATCAGTGGTAACTCTCAACAAGGAAGCGAATAATGTTCTTTTTTTTCTCCTCAGAAAATCAGAAAATCTTACTGCTGCTTGTATTTATCAGGCACGGCACTCCGAACAGGAAGCGTAATGCTGAATTGTTAATGGGAATATCTG